>CAJQZJ010028980.1:0-15276 GCA_907164525.1 Lophiomys imhausi | reverse complement strand
CATTGTCTTCTTCCAAGTCAAATGGGAGCTGTCAGGAGCTGACTATCTTAAGTCAAACAATTCTTAAAAAAATAAAACTTCTTTAAATGCCATTTTCTGTATGACTCTGAGGGTTTTGAAGACATCTATCAATTTATTTATAAATCTATCTATCTATCTATCTATCTATCTATCTATCTATCTGTCTGTCTGTCTGTCTGTCTGTCTGTCTATCTATCTATCTACCTATCTATCTATCTATCCTCTATCTATCTATGAACAAACAAACTGTATATTTTTAGCCATTTACTATCTGCTTAACCTATTAAGTCTATTTTGGGATAAGTTAAGACTAGTATTTAACATGACCAGAAGATCAACTGGCCATGTCATTGTGTTATCCAGACTCCTAAATAGATTGCAATAGCAAACCATAAATGGATCAGAATTAGAATGTGTAATTTTTAATGATTTGTATAGGCACAATACCTTATATGAGAGTTTAAATATACATAATATGTGTCTAAATACAAAATTCTATACCAATGTATCAAAAGATAACCTTATTTGAGAATAACAATAATTTTGAATTTCAGAGCAGATTCAATAATATATTCTTATATCTTATCATTTCTATATTATATACATATATTCCCCCTCCTTTTCTTTTCAAGTCCTTCCCCCTATATAAGAGAGAAGGAAGGATAGAGAAAAGAAAAAGAAATAGATATGTCCTTGAATCGAATCGCCTATAACTTGCTTAACAAGACCATTTAACAATTTGTAACCCTTCCCCCTAAACAACATCTATAACCCATCAAATAACCAAAGAATCATCCACCCCACTTTTTGGGAATAGGATGTCACTCTCTTAAAACTTCTTCCTGCTGAATTGGGGTACAGAAAACCTGTTTGGGGGGCTGATAAAATGGAAAAAAATGATTAATCAATTTGATAGTAACATTTGTTGTCCAGTCTCTATATGCTCAGCAATTTGAACGTCCTGGGCAGTTTTTAGTCTGAAGCTGCACTTTGGGTAGGAAAGTTCAGGGGTTTATTGAAGTCCTGTCTGGAACAGTGTTTGAGGCTGGGCCATCCCAGCAAGCTGTTTGAAGTTGTTCTTCATGCAGATTTTTGAAGAAACAGCTATTGAGTCAGTCTATGAGGCTGGATCATTTGGGTTACTTGCCCTGTCTTCTTTGGACTGTGGTCGTGTTGTTCTGAAAATATATAATTTCTCACAAGTAACATATAGTTCTGCAGTTACCAAAATGCCTTGGATGTGCCGGATGGACAAATCAATTAAGGAATATTTTCTGTTCTTTGTTTGAACAGAAAAAAGACATTTGTAAGTTTCCATGCCATATAAAAGGATAACATGTAATAGTAAGACTGTATGGAGTTTAAGTGTTCTCCTCTACAGTTGACACAAATTTATTAATTGGTTAAAACAGGTTTATTCTGTGTTGTTCTGGTTTTTTGTAGATTAGGTTGGCCTCAAACTCAAAAGGAACCAATCTGTCTCTGTCTTTGTCTCCCATGTTTTGGGATCAAAGGTATGCATTTATATATTTTTCTTCACTTTTCTCCTTTCTTTGGAGATTTAATTTCTATATGGATAAATCTATCCTTATTGAGACAGGGTTTCTCTTTGTAGCTTGGGCTTTTTTATTTGCTCTGTAGAGCTCTGTAGATTAGATTGGGGTGTAATGCACAGGAACTTGTTTTGTCCTTGTCTCCCAAGTTTTGAGATCAAGGTATGTATTTAAATAATTAAATTAACCTTATCTAACAATAACATTAATTAAACCATGTTGTATTAGTTTGAGTTCCAATTTTCCCATGGAAATCCCATTCTTAAGGAGATTGATGTAAATGCTATTTTATGTTATCTTTTCTTAACTTTTGGCTCTGGGAGGCACGCTGTTTGCATGTTCTTCCCCAGCCTAACTCTGGGTCCTTATATTGATTAACGGAATATATCTCTTTCTCTCTCCCCCTCTCCTATTTTTTTTTCCGAGAAAGGATTTCTCTGTGTATCCTTGTCCTGGACTCACGTTGTAGACTAGGCTAGCCTTAAACTCCGAGATCAGCCTGCCTCTTTGTCCCAAGTTCTGGGATTATTGGCATGTACCACCACACTTGGTGATTAACATATCTCCTTCAGGGCAAAATGTCTCTTGAAACCATTTCTCCAGTGGGAGCCCCACACCTAAGAAGACTGGCTTGTCATACCTTTCTCTTTACATAAACTTAAGATTATCTGTATTTATTCATTAGATCAGTAAGGACATTATTAAACTTAATATCAAGGAAAAATGTGTCATTTTTTAATTCTAGACTGTCTTTAGTAAACAGCCTTGTCTTTTCAGCAGGGTTCCTCCCCTGACTTCATTGTTTATACCAGGCTGGTCTAGAATTCAGAGATCTGCCTGTTTCTTCCTCTAGTGTGATGGGATTAAGGGATTAAGGGTGTGTTCCAGTACCACCCTGCTCAAATATTTCACTTAAATCCCAGATTTTAGTAACTCTGTAACCCAGAGAGCAACTTTGAACTGTAGTGACAATTGTAATTCTGCCCAAAATCTTAAAAGATATGTTATGTTTAAGCAATGCCAAACCAGAAAAATATCCTTTCTGCCTCCTGATATAGGAAAATCAAAGACATCTAAACAAAAATCAAGCAAAGAACATTCCAAAAGCATTGGCATGTCTAACCATGCCATCCCATGCTGCAATTAATGTTTTGTTCATTATTCCTTGGAATCTAGTTGTGACACTATTTCAATGGTGGATCCTTCCCAGAAAGCCCTGAGAAGCACCTCATAGCCAGGGAGCTCTTAGCTCCAGCTGCCATCAATTTTGTATTATCTGTTGGGAAGGGCCTTCCTCCTTCCTTCATTATCATTGTTGTCAATTTAGCATTCCATCTGTAAATTCTTTCCTTTAAGACTATCCTAGTCCAGACTTTCTCAAAAAAAGATACACAGAACCACAATTGTCATGGTAAAAATCATTTGCATGCTAAGAGGAACAAACTCAAGTAGAATCCAAACATATTGAGGCATTATGAATTCATCCATTTTTAATCTAGGTGGCTAATTCTACTCTCTAGTTCTGTTTAGAAGGCTGCAAGTTCTTTAGTAAGTAAGGAGAGCTAAGCTTTATATCTCCACCTTTGCTGCAAGGCAACAGCTTTTGTTAAGGTAGCCACACCTTTCAAATGCATTTGGGTTCAGTTCCCTGCTCTTTGGCTAGGAAACTGGCTTTCACCCAAGCCTTCTTATGCTGTAAGGATGGATTCTATTTGCTGTGGTTGAACGCCATATGTAGAAAAAATTTAATTAAATTATTATTCAGTATTTAGATTATATTTAATTGGTTCGACAGTTGTTAATCTTTAACCAGACATTATAAAAGAGCACACTGACACCGCATGTGGATTTTAACAAGCCTATGCCTGGATTGTGCAATCCTAGCCCATCTAAGCGAGCTCATAATTCCATTACTCAAATATGACCCCATATATACATACATCCCTGTGGACCTCCACTCTCTATGATATGCCGATGTTCCTGGCCATGAGGAATGAGGTTCTTTTTCTAACTCATGGTGTGTGCCACCTTCTTCCTGCTGCTCCTGGCTGGAATGCATTAATCCTCTGTCTAAAGCAAGGCTTCCTTTTCTAATCTCAGGAAGTCCCACCTTTTTCTGTCTTTGCCCAATCTCAGGCCTGACCATTTTATTTAACCAATCAGAGTTAATATAAGTAACAGACAGCAAACAGGACAAATTAACATTTAGAATGCTTAACACTACCCCATCAATTCCCTCCTTTTGTCTAAAAAAAGGATAAATTTTTTTAAACTCATAACACTACTCCATCAAAGAGGAATGTAACTATCAATATCAAACAGTTGCAAATCCTGAAAACTGAAACAGTGACCTGCTTGGAGACATATTGGTACAATAGTGTCATAAAGATTATGTAAGAAACAACCACATTTTGATTGGATTCAAAGCCCACTCTACGATATAGATCCCATAGTGTCATTCTATGGCTGTGTTGACTGTCATGTGTGAAGGAAAAATCACAGAGGCTTGGTGGAGGCCACTGTTGTTACCAGCAGCAGTGGTCAAGACATGAGTCTGACTATGAAGCTCTGGCAGCAGCAAGGCAAGAACTGGCACTCTGTTTGATGACAGATGAGTCATTGCTGCCAGCAGTAGGAGTCATAGCTGGATGGCAGTGGCCAGGGAGGAGCCTGGGCCCCGTGCAAGTTTAGCTAGCCAGGCAGCAGTAATGACAAATTCTTCATGGAAGGAAGTGCACTTCCTTCCCTAGCCCAAAATAACCAGCCTAGTCTCAGTTAGCCCTGGTGGAGTCATGGAAAAGAGAGTTTATTTCATGTATCAGGGACATTATAAACTTTTGGGTATTGAGGAGGGGTTTTGGAGGTGAATATGTTTGATTCACTGGGTATTGGCATATCAGAAAAAAGTTCACCCAGTATGTAATTATCCCATGGGCAGCAGGGGTTGAGAAAGAACTCTAGGTTCCCTGGGTGCGTTGCTAAGTGTTGGGATACATGGCATGCCTTTATATGATGTGGAGTTTCCTCAGACCAGATGGAAGTGTGGATTCCACCGAAAAAAGGGGAGTCCATCATTTTATCACCAAGCTCAGGGGCTATCTGGCAATGTCAGAATTCCACATTATCAACAAAAATTCTGCATATATTAGAAGACACTGCTTAACTGGAAAGGATCATGATGTTAGCTAGGGCATGGAAAATTTACTATCATTATTCTGCTAAAGGAACTTTGAAACAAAATGACTCCAAAAAAATATTGCTATACACATCGATTAGTGCCTTACTCAACACATGTCATAAAAGCATATTCCTGCATAAGATGGTAACACAGAGTCACACATCTAGGCAATGTGCAGAGTGTGAGAGTCATTTAAGTACTAAGTCCTAAATGGGATGTTTTTATCAAGCTCTTCCCCTTGAGGCTTCGGAAAATATATAGAAGAGGAAGGGGAAGAATGTAGGAACCAGAGGAGCCAGTGTTAGGAATCACTGTCCTCCAGACACATCAAGAGCACATAAAAGCTCAGAGAGTGTTTTACTGCATGTATAAGTCCAACACATTATCAAAGCAGAAAATATGCCAGTATTGTAACAGGGTAATGGACACAAAGAATCACCACTATACATCAAGCTGTTTTCAGTTGATACCTGCAGGAAAAATGAAAATCGGTTTTGTACAATGCCATATAAATGGAGGTATAAACCATATTCAAGGCCAGGTCCCATTGCTAGGAATAGGTGATAAACATAGAACTGACACCGTGTGTTCATTTTGTATTTTTGTCTTTCTAGAATTTATATGTTTTAAGTTTTTTTTGCGGATACCCACACATAGAGAGAAAGACAGTGATGAGAGGGAGAGAGAGAGAGAAGGGAGGGAGGACAAATGCATGTCAAGTTTGGTGGGTAGAGATGTGGGGAGCAATGGGAATGTAAAAAGATTTTCAAGAGGAAAATCTTTATCAAAGTATATTGGATGAGGAAAAAATTTTAAATTAATAAATGAAATAGGTTATACGTTAATTACATTTTTAATACTTTTCCCATATGAAAGGGATAATAAACTATTCTGGTCCTTTAAGATTACTTGTCTGTATTCTGCTTTATTGCTCATAAACTCCCATTCATCTCTGGTAGTCATGGAAGCAATAGAACTTCTAGAATCACGGTTGGTTGTCTCTAATACTTTGTCTTCATACATACATGACACAAAGAGTCATATTTTTGTGTAGTTTTTACTAATCATTTTCAATTTCAAGGGCCAAAGAAGTCCACTCACATATGATTAGGTTAATTCTTGTTATCATTTCCATGTGAGTAAATCCCCTGAAAATAATAATCCTGGAATTGTGTGTGTGAGTCTTTGAAGGCTCTGGAAACTTCACTGCCCAATATACCTGTGTAGTTTCCTATATTTGAGTATATGAATTAGCCTATGTGTGTTGTTTTCCTATCTATAAGTGGAGATAATGGCTATGTGGATCTCATGGAGGGTCATGTTTATGAGATGGGCTTATCCCCTGAAGTGTCTAAATGAGGTTCCAACTAAGCAGTACATAGGAGAAAATTGAAATATTTTTGTGAGCCAGGGGTTGGTTAAGGAGATACTGTTCTGAGCTGAAATATCTGCCTAGCATAATTTATTTTACTGAAGGTGATTCACTTCTTGTGTGACTCCCTATCTGGTCAACATTTCCTGTTATGTGGAAGATATTTATGATCTCAACATCTATCAAATGGATCTTCTCACCCTTGATAAGTGAAAGGAAAAATAAAAATTTATACTGGGTGTGATCATGTACACCTTTATTCTTAGCACTTGGGAGGCAAAGGCAGAATGGTCTCTGTGAGTTCAAGGATATCCTGGTTTACAAAGTGAGTCCAGGGCAGCCAGGAATACACAGAGAAGCCCTGTCTGAAAACAAACAAACAAAATAACCCAAAACAACCCCCCCCCAAACAACAACAACAACAAAAAAATGAAAATTGCAAGGTGGCTCTCAATTTGTATATTTTTGAATAACATATATCTACTCCAAGTGATTTAGACAATGGCAGAACTAGACCTAGATAGACTATGCTGTAGAAAGAAATATAACTAAACTATTTACCCAGTACTTATACTATCTTTAATTGGTTTGGCGGTGTAAATATTTAATCAGCCATTATAAAAGAGCACACAGACACCACGTGGATCTTAACAAGCCTAGACCTGGGTTGTGCAATCCTAGCTCATCTAAGCTAGCTCATAATTCTATTACCCAAATATTACCCCCTAAATACATACGTCCCTTTGGACTATTATTCTCCACGCTAAGGCAATGTTCCAGGCCACATGGAAGGATCTTCTTTAGTCTACAGCATGGCGTGTCTTCCTAGTTTGCTCCTGGCTTCTCTCTGGCGACCTCTCAAGATGCTCTGTATCTCTCTCTCAAAAGTCCCTGAACCTTAGTCCTGCCTACCTCTGTCTTTGCCCAATCTCCAGGCCTTAGCATTTATTTAACCAATCAGAGTCAATTAAGCAACAGACAGAAAACAGGACCAATTAACATTTAGAATGCTTAACACCACCCCATCACTATGCCTTATTTTCTATCCTGTTTCTAGTTGTTCCTCAAAACTAACTACTCCTGCCAGCAACAAACTCAAATCTGCTGGGCAGGGAAGAGCATATGGGTAGGGTGTTACATAAGCCAACATCAGTTCAAAACTAGTGGTTTGGATCTTATTGATTTAGCTTTCCAAGTAGCCCAGCTTCTGTCTACTCCTAGTTAGTAAGCTCATTCCACAGAGACTGTAGACAACTTGGGAACCGGTAGAGAAGCTTTCTTGGCAAAGGTATCCAGTTTGTAGCTCCTCAAACCTTCTATATGGGCAATAGCAATGTCATTGTCTACATGTCTTAGCCTTCTACTTCTCTTCATAAATTCCCAGTGGCATCCAATAGGGGATACTTTTCATGAGCATTAACACTAAATCAAAAAGTAGTAACTTAGAAGTGATGTAAATAATTTTGTGCATGCAGTACATATGGAGACTTAGTTTGGTTCTGAAGAAGATAATTGCTCATATAAGATAATCAGAATACTTTATACATTTCAATCAAATAAAACAATTTCTCTGAAGGTAGAAGATTCAGTATGTTGTGGGAAAAGGAGGAAATAACCATCATTCCTCATTTTTTACATATAGATTTCAATTTGTGGCACTGAGGGAAGAAGTGAAGTTTTCGCACATAATTGGATATCACACATACAGAAGCACAAGCATGAACACATACACAGAGGTAAATATAATTCAAATATGGAATTTTGACATCAATGGATGTACCATGTGTATCATTTGTCATTGTGCTTGGTTCTTTCAGCAGACAACACAGATGCATTCAGTGTTTTTGTAGTAGTCTACTAACATAATTTAGATATGAGATTATTTTGAGCAATATTTCTACTTATTACTTTCATTTAAGTTTTTTATCATATTTATACATTGAAAACACAACTGAAATAAACATCACCTTAAATATGATATTACAAAATCTTTATTCACTATTAATTTCAAGCATTAAAATTCTTAGTCAACAAATATGTACATTTAAGCATTTGACAAATAGAGCAAAATTGTTACATAAACCATATTGTAGAGGGCATTCTTGCCTTTGTTATGCGAATCCAGGGCTCTTATACTCTTCCCTGAAGTCTGTTGAACTATTCATACATAGACTACTTAAATACAATTATTTGACAGCAGGGACAAGTTATGAGAGCCCAGTGCTCTATATGTTGTTAATTGTTTAGTTTCCTGTACTTCCTTTGTGCCACTTGGCTTAACTGTGTACTTATTTAATCTCATCTTCAGATTCACCAGATCAAAGCAGAGAATCTTCAAGCTTAGTGGCATTCTTAGCTGCCTATCAGCGTTGGTATTTGAAATAGTCCTTGCCAGCAATCAATACTGGTGCCTATCAGAATTCAAGAACAACATTACGGAGTTTGTGTCTTTTGGGCTCTGGGACGCTTATTACCCTCAAGAGTTTAATGTCTCAGGAACCATAATCAAGTTGCTGGAATACACTCCTATTGATTCAACTTGGATCATTTCACCTGAATTTAAGTATGCACAGATCCTGATATTTTGGGCTATTTTGATGAAGCCTGTAGTTATGGTTTTTAGTGCAATGGCCATTAAGATCAGTTGCATAAAAGACCCATTTGTTGAGATGCAGACATATTGCTGTAAGATCTCTATCTTAGTTTTGTGTGTCAGCAGCTTCTTCACATTTGTGTATGTGAGCTGGAATCACATCATAGATCTTTATGGCCAAACCACTCTGGACTTTACACTTGATTTTCTTGTTAACAAAAAAGTCTTCATACTCATTACTTCAGTGTTCCCAGTAGGAGTCCTGATAGCCACCATGTCACTCTTTGGTGTGGTCATGTTTCTTTCAGAGATAAGCTTTTTGAAACAACAGAGTCAAGTGAAAGCCAAGTGTGTTTACCAAGTGACCCTTCGAAAGACCTGAATTGAGGGCTCCTTCATTTGCACCATCTGTCAGAAGGATCCTTGAAGTGGTTTCCTACTCATACACAAAACTCATGTAGTTATCAACTCATTCTTAATAAATCATCATCTTAATTCCCTGGGTTTGCGTTTAATTGTATACTCAGCTACTTGTCAAATGCATTCCTTTAAAAAATGTTTTCTCATCCCAAACTCTGAAGGCCATGATCTTGTGTTCAGATTTTGCCATCAAACAGTAGCAGGCAAATATAATGGTAAAATGTATGTTGCAAAAGGAAGCACAACTAATACCAGGTGAAGATTCTATAAGGAAGATGACACCTAAACAAAGAAAAGTGAATGTCCTGACCCTGCTCCACTGGAAGTCACCAGACCTGATACACCAGGAACATCCAGGTTATTTATCTTCCCCTCCTCCAGTCATATCCCTTTCCCTTCCATCCCCTGGGACAAGCCCAGCTGCCCTGAGCTGAGTGGCGTTCTCCTGAGTGCCATTGTCAAGACTGGTTCTACTTTGAGTCAGCTGTTCTGCAACTTCAGGAACATCCAGGTTGGATCCCTTATCTCCCCTACTCCCACAAATCCCCACAGTGCTCTGGTGAACACCCAGCTGTCTGGAACTGAATGCCATCTCCCGAGAACCACTGTCCAAACCCTGATCCACTGAAGTTTACCAGCCGATACACCTGAAATATCCAGGCCCGCTACACTAAAAATATCTAGCTTCATTGTCAGGCCACAGTTTCACTGACCCCCACAAGACCAGCTATCTCCAGAAATTCCAGACTGTCACCAGGTCTGCTACACCAGGAACATCCAGAGTCTCCAGGGACACACCCAAGAAACCTGACATTTGTACTGTACCCCTGATCTCCACTGTCGAAACAGTGCTCTACTGGCCTCTACTGAATTCCTATTGTGCCAAGAACACCCTGGTCTGCTCCACAGAAACATACAGGCCTGCTTCACAAAGAACAGCCAGGAAGAGCCAGGGTCAACCAGATTGCTAAATGTCAGCATAGGAACACAACTAACAAGGACCACAGCAATTTGATACATTCAGAGCTCAGCTATCCTATTATAGTAAACCCTGCATATCCTAACACAACTGGTTCACAAGAAAATTACCTTAAACCAAACCTAAAAATGATGATAGAGTCCTTAAAGGAGGAAATGAAATCATTTAAAGAAATACAAGAAAATTCAATCATACAGGTAAAAAATGAATAGAAGCCTTAAAGAAATAAAGAAAAATGTAATTAAAGAGGTGAACAAAATGAATCCTTTAAAGAAATATAGAAATATAAACAGGAGAATGAAAATAATGAATCCTTTAAAGAATTACAGGAAAATACAGTCATGCAAGTCAAGGAAATGAATGAATCTGTCTAAGACCTATAAATGGAAATGGAAGCAATAAAGGAAACACAACCTGAGGGTTTTCTGGAGTTATAAAACCTTGGAAAGAGAAAAGGAACTACAGCCATAAGCATCACCAACAGAATACAAGAAATAGGAAAAGAAATTTGTGCCTAGAACAGACAATTGAAGAAATGGATACATTGGTCAAAGAAAATGTTAATTCTAAAAGTTCTTAAAATAAAACACTGCAGAAGCCTGGGACATGATGAAAAGACCAAACCTAAGAACAACAGGAATAGAAGAATGAGAAGACTCCCAGATCCAAGGCCTGGAAAATATTTTCAGTAAAATTATAGAAGAAAACTTCCTCACCTAAAGAAAGATATGCCTATAAACATACAAGAAGCTTAGAGAATACCAAATATATTGAACCAAAAAAGAAATTCCTTCCTCCATATAATAATCAAAGCACAGAATATGCAAAACAAAAAAAATGTTAAAAGTTGCAAAAGAGGGAGAGCCCAAGTGACTGGTGGGAGGGGTGGCAGCTCTTTCCCAAGCAGTGCACAAACTCAGGGTACTTTGGCTTGGGCTGGGCAATGATGGCCTCATTTTCCCGGAGCCAGGCTGGTCAACAGCAGCATAAACAGCATCGAGAATGTGCTGGCATGGGTGGTAAGCTTCAGTCCCAGTCATAGCCTGGAGGCCAAGCCAAGACACTGGATATCTGCATCAGCAAAGCCATCAACAGCCAGGAAACCCCTGTGAAGGAGAAGCATGCCCAGCACCCTCTAAGTAATCATTCTGGGCACTCACCACAAGAAGAGAACCTTCACCTTTTGGTCCTATACCTTCGGCCTGCCACTGCTCAGCAGCTCCACCCTCAGTTGGAAGTTCTGCCTCATCCTTCACAAAGTCCTCTGAGATGGACACCCCAAAGTGCTCCACGACTGCCAATGATTCCAGAGGAACTTCCCTGAGACCAGCGACCTGTTGGGGCACTTTTGTGTCCAGTATGGACACCTGGTGAATGTCTATACCAAACTGTTGCTGAGCAAAATCTCCTTCTGCCTCGTTTCCAGCTTACCGTGGAGATGTTTGACTACATGGACTGTGAACTGAAGCTTTCTGAGTCAGTTTTCCAGCAGCTCAACACAGCCATTGTGGTGTCGTCCCTAATGTCCTCTGGCCAGTGTTGTCTAGCCCCACTCATATACGTCATCCAGGACTGCACCCACCTGTACCACTACACCAGCTTATGTTCAAGCTGCACTCCGGTCTTCCAGCAGACACCCTGCAAGGCCACAGGGATTGGTTCCTGAGTAGTTTCACAGCATCAAGGACTTCCACTGATTGTCAGACATGCTATACTTCAAGTGGCTCATCCAGATACCGAGACTACCCGAGGTACCCTCCAGTTTCCTGCAGGCCTTATCCCTGCCGAGCATATCAAGGTGGTGGTGGTGATTACAGAGAAGAAGGCCCCGGAGGAGGAGGAGACTGAGAACCTCATTGAGATCAGCAGAGGGCCCGCTGTTGCGGAGCCAGTGGTGGTGACTGACCTCTTTAATTAGACCTTTGGACCTCCCAATGGCTCCATGAAGGATGACAGGGACCTCCAGATTGAGAACTTGAAGAGAGAGGTAGAGACCCTCTGCTGAGCTTGAGAAGATCAAGATAGAGGCTCAGTCATACATCTCACAGCTGAAGGGCCAAGGTGAACACCCTGGAGGCAGAGAAACAGCAGAAGCAGAAGCAGAAAAGCCCTGGTAGACAATGAGCATCTGCACGATGAAGGCCATACAGCCCAAAAACAGGGCCTTCAAGAGGAGGCAGAAAGGAAGGCCAGTGCCACTGAGGCTCACTACAGCAAGCTGAAGGAGAAGCACAATAAATTCATCAACACACATGCAGAGCTGCTCAGGAAGAATGCAAACATGGCCAAGCAGCTGACAGTGGTACAATAGAGCCAGGAAGAGGTGGCATGGGTCAAGGATTAGTTGGCCTTCTAGATGGAACAAGTGAAGCATGAGTCAGAGATGAAGATTGAAGAGTAGAGTGACCAGTTGGAAAAGCTCAAGAGGGAGCTGACAGCCAAGGCAGCAGAACTGGCCTATGCACAGGGAGGCTCTGAGTCACACAGAGCAGAATGGGTTGGAGCTGAACTCACGGCTGGACCCACTGAATGTGGAGAAGGATGCACTGAGCAGAGCCATGAGATAGCATGAAGTACAGCTACTGGCTGCCCAGAGCCTTGTACAGGAGAAGGAAGAGGTGCTTAGCCAAGAGGAGCAGTGCAGCTCCCAGAAGAAGGGTAAGCTTCGGGGGTGCCTAGCAGAAAAGGAGTCTCAACAGCAGGGGCTTCTGCAGAAGCTGCTGAATGCGCAATTTATGGTGTTGTAAAATGCTGCCTCCAGGACAGAGGCCATTCAACAGGATGCAGTGAGTAAGCTAGATGACCCCCTGCACCTGCATTGCACCAGCTCCCCAGAGTATTTGGTGAACCAGGCCCAGGCAGCCCTGGACACCATGAGTGCCCTGGAGAAGGGCCACACCCAGTAACTGGCTTCTTCTGATCATGCTTCTGCCGTGGTGGCAGCACTGACCTGCTTTTCCCATCTGGTCACGGACACCATCTTCAATGGTGGTGCTACCTGGCCCCCACTGACCCTGATGACCACCTGATCGACATGTGCAGGGAGTGTGGAGCCCCTGCTCTGGAGCTCATGGAATAGTTGCAGGACTGGACAGTACTACCAAGGGCACAGCCCAGCCTGATGCGGGCCCCACTGGAGGGCATTCTTCAGTTGGGCCAGGATCTGAAGCCTAAGAGCCTGAAGGTATGGCAAGAGGAGCTAGGGGTCATGGTTGACAAGGAGGTGGATGCCACCTCTGCAGCCACTACTATGCAGAAAATTGAGGACACCATGATTCATAGTTGCCATGAGAGCTAGGGAGTGAAACTGCAGGTGAATGAGAGGATCCTAAACTCATGCACAAACCTGATGAAGGCTGTCTGGCTCCTGGTGATGGCCTCCACCAGCCTGCAGAAGGAAATTGTTGAGAGCAGTGTGGGGGGGGGGAGGCAGCAACACAGCAGGAATTTTATGCCAAGAATTCAAGGTCGACTTAAGGCCTCATCTAAGCCTTTCTAAGGCAGTGGACTGGAGAGCCACATAGCTGGTGGCATCAACTGACAAGGTTTTTCTTCATATAGGCAAATATGAGGAACTCTTTGGTTGCTCACATAAGATTGCCACTAGCATTGCCCAGCTGGTGGCAGCCTCAAAGGTAAAAGCCAATAAGCACAGTCCCCACCTGAGCTGCCTGCAGGAGTGTTCCTGCACTGTCAACAAGAGCCCCGCCAACGTGGTGGCCTTCACTAAGTTGGGCCAGGAGCAGATGGAGGACAGAGACACTATGGATTTCTCTGGCCTGTCCCTCATCAAGCTGAAGAAGCAGGACATAGAGACACAAGTGTGAGTCTTGTAGCTGGAGAAGACACTGGAGGCAACACGTGTTTGGCCCAGGGAGCTGAGGAAACAACACTATGTACTGTCTAGGGTTATGGGAAAACCTGGGGAGGAAGAACCCAGCAGACCCAGCCCAGCTCCTGGAAGTGGGGCCACCAAGAAGCCAACCTAGGCACAGAAATCCAGCATAGGCCCCAGGCTGGACAACCAACTTGACAGAAAGTATGGTGTCTACTCAGTTCAATTTATGAACTACGAGCCCCCCTAAGGTGTTCAGCAGGATGGCTAGTGTTCATGCCTGGGCCTCATATGGTTGGCTGGCAGTGGTCAAGGGGCCTCTGAGAGGCCTCTAACTTCTGTACCTGGGGCCCAAACCAGTAATCTCCAAGGCCCCAGTCTTCACCTGCCCTAGATACCTGGGCTCTGTGAGATAGCTAATCTGGATGTGAGTGTATTTATCTTTAGTCGGAACTTCCCAGAGCAGCCAGGACCCAGCAGGCCTGAGCCACAACTCTGCATATTGAATATTGCGAGTTATTTCTTTCTTTGTAAATCTAATCAGCATACTTGGAAAAGGCCACCTAAACCAGGATCCACCATGCCTCTGGACTCAAGTCTTTGAACAGAAAGAGAGGGTCCCTACTGGCTATCAGGGACAAGGGAATTGATGATCTGTGTCCCATGAGTGAGGGAGGGTAGGTAGGCTGGGTGGTGTCATCCTCTGGGGGCCTGGTCCTAAGGGCATCCATGCTGGGAGCCCCAGGAGACTAGGCTTTGTGTGGGAGCCTGGCAGAAGTGGCCAAGGCAGCTGCTGGGCTGTGCTTCTGGGCAGCCCAGCCTCAGGTGCTGCCTCTGCTCTTGAGTTTCCATTCCCAGCCCGACTTTTCAACCATCCTCCCACTTCCTGTTTTCCAATTTTCCAGCCTGGCTGCATCAACTACTGTGGCGGCTCATTGCCCACCGTGATGGATAGATTTTGGTCCTACTAAAGCTGGGCCCTTTAAGCTAAGTCAGAAGGTAAAAAAGCAGAAGCCACAACCCAGGTTTTTGGGGGCTAAGGAATTCCTGCTGGGTCACCAGAAGGGAGCAGCCCAGACTTGTAGACTTGGCCTTGCCTTCCCCTGACTGTTTGAATAAATTTGTGTTTCTAGAGCCTGAAGGGGAATGGCTGGGGGTGAAGGATATCCAGGCCACCAATAGAGACAGCAGCTGGGCTGGGACTGAAAGAACAAAAACCCCAGTCTCTCATCCTGGCCTGTCCAAGTTCTTACCCACCCCCTTCTGCTGTAACAAGCTCATAAAAGGAAAATAATGAAGAAAGCCTGAAAGCCTACCTTTCTTTC
>CAJQZJ010028976.1:0-16425 GCA_907164525.1 Lophiomys imhausi | reverse complement strand
ACATCCATATGCAAGGGTCAATACCATTGTGGCCAACTATAATCTTAATTTTGTATCTTATTTTTATTTTTTATATTTATTTATTACTTCAGGTTACATCTCCATCACAGTACTCTCTTTCCACTCCTCCCAGTTCTTCCCTCCCACCCTCTACCACCTATCCCTCCATCACACTCCTATGGAATGGAGTATCCCTTCATAACAGTCTCCCACCCCAGTTCAGCAGTCATATGAGGGCCAAGAGACTCCTCATACTGGGGGCCTACAAGGCAGCACCACTAGGGCAAAGTGTCTCATTGACAGGTAACAAAGTCTATGTTCATGTTTCCTTTGGTGCATTGGTTGTACTATTGTTATCCTGTACTATATGGCTAAAATCCGACTGTAAGTGAATAGATGCCATGTGCAACCTTCTGAGCCTGGGTTAGCTCACTCAGGATGAGCTTCTGTAGTCCCATCCATTTGGCTACAAATTGCATGATTTTGTTGTTTCTGATGGCTATGGTCAAAGCACATGCTGGTGAGGTTGTGGAGAAAGAAGAACACTCCTCCATTGCTGGTGGGAGTGCAAGTTTGTACAACCACTATGGAAATCAGTCTGGTGATATCTTAGAAAACTTGAAATAGCTCTACCTCAAGACCTAGCCATACCACTTCTGGGCATATATCCAAATTATTTCTCACCAAACCACAAGGACGTTTCCTCATCTATGTTCATAGCAGCCTTATTTGTAATAGTCAGAAACTGGAAACAACCCAGATGTCCCTCAACCAAGGAATGAATATTAAAAAAAATAAAAAAAACACCTGTGGCACATCTACACAATGAAATACTACTCAGTCTTTTGTAATATTATCAGTCTACTGAAACTACTTTGCAGACCTAACAATCTTTTCAATCAAGTAAAATCCTACTTTGAAGTATTAACAAATTTTTCAAAACAGAAGTTATATAATCACAATTTCACAAACTAGAAAAGACCTAAGGATCATTTTATTTTCCATTTTCATTGGTAAAAGGAACACTCATATTTTTTACTCATTCTCTGGTAGTACTTTCTGGTGATGAGAACATTACTAAATATAAGAAGGCAGAAATTATGGAAGTATGTGTAACACAAAGAATAATTACAATAGGAGTTAGATTTAGTGAATACGTGGGGATTTCTGAAAGTCTCTTAAAAGTGGCATGAAGATCAGCGTGGCACCTGTGGACACCTGACATGCAGCATATGTACTGAAAAAATGTTTGCTGGCTTGGCATTTATTTCAGGTGCTATGAGGAGGGTGGAGCCCAAATTAGGCTGAAGTCAAGTGCAACCAGGAGAGACAAGACTGTATTTGAGGATGTGAGGGCACAGCATGGGGCACCTGTGCTAAAGATGGCTGTATGAAACAGCATGTTTTATCTGGTGGAGCCCAAATAGGCTGACCGAAGAGCAGACCTCAAACTGAACTGAAAAATTATGGTCCTCTCTGAGAGCATGGGAAAACAGCTTTGGCCTAGAAGTGGGAAGAAGTGAGTGAGCCCAGACTGCCCGAGAAGGCCACAAAGCTAAGGATTAAACTGGGCTGGTTGGCCCAGTCCCAACAAGTGTGGCGGAGTGGCTGAGTGGCTAAGACAAACTGACCAAGTTGGCCGATGGACAGCTGAGACATCCAGACAGAAGAAGGCCTCAGGTCTCATTTAAAGTGAAACTGCCATAGCAATGCAATACCCAAGGATCTACACTTGAGGTGTTCCTGAAGAAAGAATGTTGACCAAGGGCTCTAATGGACCTAAGATTGAAGACCTGCCCCAGAGACTGAATCCTTCTAAAGGGTTATGGTTAGTTGCTAGATAATAGGTGTTTATAGTTATTATTAAGATTAGTTCTTAGGTAATAGGTTCTTATAGTTATTAATAAATATATTTGTTAACAAAGTTTCGGTTTGAAATCGTCATCATTGCTGGAAATGACTTCCAAATCTCTTTTGCCTCTGGACCCAAGCATCTTCCTTCCCTGAAGCAAACTGACACAAAACAGAGAAAAACCCATGTTTTCCTAAATTGCATGCACAAAAAGTGTGCAAGGAAGAAGGTGTAACAATTCTTGTTGCAATACCCTAGTTTTGCACATAATCTTTCACTTCATAATATATATATATATGCTCACCAGTATCATTATTTTCTACAAAAAATAATTTATTATATACCTGCTTATCAAGAAATTGTTCAAAGGGATCATTGCTATAGTGCTATCCTAGTGCGTTCAAGGTTAATTCGTTCTCATCTTAAAATTTTTAAATAAAATAGAGTTGTTCACTTATGCAACGTTCCAATGTTTCTGAAAAACACTGTGTTTTAAATACTGTCCTAGGTGTGGGAAAAATCCAGTCACCAAATAAACAAGCCTCATTGACTTTATGGAACTTGGATAAGACAAAGATAACACACATGGTAGAAAGGAGGAATTTTAATTTTCCAATTGGAACACACAGTTAAAATTCGAATGCAGGCCATGCTTATGTGATAAGTTTAGAATTATGAAGGAATAAAAAGTAACTTAATTTTTGTCCATGGCTATGTAGATAATAACATTTTCAATTTATATTCTGCTGTTTCTTCATATCTTTAAATTATCACAAGTAAAGTCCTAAGAGCTGTAACTATCATAGTCACACCAGCCTACTTCATGCATTTGAAAACAATGATGGACTACTTTGCCTAACAGTAGCATCTGCTTTCCAGTTATTTAACTCGTTTAATTACTTTTGTTTATAGCAAAAAGTCAAAATATTTTGAATCAAGGTATACATAATATAATGTGAAATTTAACAGTATTTAAATCCTTCTGGCATCAAAATGTAACAATGACTCAGGGCATTATTAATTCAAAATGCTTTCTGCATATTGTCACATGGGATATTAATCTCCCAGGCTGTAATTGTCTTTGCTAGTGCCCCTCTCCTAGTAAGTAGAAAAGAACTAACATGTACATTCATGTCTTTGATCCAGAATAATTTGCTTTCTCCATTAAAATACTGTAAGATTTCCCCTGATACTCTGGCTAGAGACATTACTGTTTCTTCTTTTTCTTTTCATAGTACATGTCATTCTGCTGCCAAATACTTTTCTAAATATGTCTAACCACTTTCCATCAGAAAAAGTGAAACAGATAGTGTCTTCTTCTCAATGCTGTAGTTTTAAAATCATGTCAAAGGTATCATAAAACAGTATGTGGAATGTAGTGTTTCTACACAAAACCTTTATTCTGGACTGTTTTTACAGTAAAATACTTTGAGCTTCTAGTTAGTCAAATATGTCATCCAGAAGTTCCAAACTGCATAACAGAATTGTTCATAACTAGTTATAAATAACTGAAATACTATGTCTTGTATTAAATTTTGGGTAATGGTGGGGGATTACATAAAAGAACATGTTTCCCAGCTCTAAACCAAAAAGAATTCTGCTTCATAAAATAATACAAGAAATTTATAATTTTATGTTTATTTAAATCTAGACCATTTCATCATCAGTGCTGTAGTGTTCACATTTAAAAACATGTCCTCTCTCTTTTCCCTCTCTCTGTTTCTCCATCTGATGCACTTTGTCATATATATTACATCACATTTTATCCTGTGCAATTTTTCTGTTTTCATCTATGATGGCTGAAAATATTTCCAAATAACTTGAAAGGGAAAACAATCTAATGAAATAACTATATACTTATTATAGTTTGTTATATATATTATGAAATAATGTTGACAAAGGCCCTTGCAGATTTCATTAATTAATGCCTTTTATTATTATAACTGTATGGAGGACATGTTGGGGAGTGGTTGGCCTTTGCAGGCCTGAGGTCAACATTAGGTATTATTTCTCACACCTGTTCACCTTAGATTTGTAGACAGTTTTCCTCTGACAAATAGGCTAGTGTGGCTAAGTAATGAGCTTCATGGAGCCTTCCATTTCTGCTTCTTCTTTACTGGATTGCAAGCATGGATCAACCATTTCCACATTTCTTATATGAGTCTGGTGATCAAACTTAGTTATTCATCTTTTTAAGATAAGAAGTTTACTTAATTAGCCATGTCTTCCCTTCTGAGAAACCACATCTTGCCAAGCCAAAAGATGAATGCCCAGTCAGAAGAATTTCTGTGGTTGCTTTTTATTATTATTAATTTGTTTATTTTACATTCTAATCGCCATTTCCCTCCCTCCTCCCAGTCCTACCCTTCAACCCACTTCCCACAAGACACCCATGGTAATTACTCACTCTTAAGCAGATATTAGTCATTAAGTACAGGACAACCATGAAACAATCTACAGATCTAATGAAACTAAGTAACAAGGAGGGCTCAAGGGATGATCCTTGAATAGCTCTAAGTAGGGGAAATAAAATGGATGTCAGAAGCAGATGAAGAGAGGGATCCAGACAGGATCTCAGCGTTGCTGCCATTGGAGGAGCATCCAGAAGAAAACAGAAACAGATGTAGAGACCCCTCTGCCAAATATTAGTCAAAAAGCAGGGAGTCTTGAGGAAGAGTCAAGGAAGGTTTGAGGGAGCTGGAGAGATCAAGGATACCACAAGGATATCCCCATAGCCAATTAACTAGGACACAAGGGGGCTCATAGAGACTGAACCAAAAACCAAAGAACATGCATGGACCAGTCCCAGACACACTGCACATATGAAGTGGATGGCCTGCTTGGGACTCAAGTGGATCCCATAACAATTAGAACAGGGAGTATTCTGACTTGGACAAGGTTTCTAACTTCTAGATCCTATTTTCCTAGCAGAACTGTCTTGTCTTGCATCAGTGGAAAGAGAGACAATTAATCCTGATGTGAGTTTCTGTGTTTTATTCTCTCTCTCTTATTGAGGTATAAATGGTTTGAAATAAAGCAAAGTTATTACTTTAAAGATAAATTATGATAAGTACACATATTTTTGTAATTTGAACTGAAACAAAATGTACATGAAAATAAACACCACCGTAAACTCCAAAGTCAGTTAACCCTTATTCTAAAGATTATTTCTATATCTTTAGGTTAGGTGTTCTGGGTTTTTTTTGGGGGGGGTTCACATTTAAAGGGAATGAACTAACAAAATGACATGTTTGAATGACTATTAGTTTGAATTTCTTAATTTTCCTAAACAGTTTGTGACAGTTGCTATCAAAAGATCAAAATGTCACATTACATTTTAAGCATTACATAGGTAAATATCTTAAAAAGAGTTAACCTTAATTTTATATCATTATACAAAGATATAAGAGCATATTCAATAATCTATCCTTTTTAAAAATAATTCCTATATATCCCCTTTTTTTTTTCTTTTCAAATCTTTTTCCCACTACATAGGAGAGAAAGAAGGATAGAAAAAAGAAAAAGAGAGAAATCCCTGGGTCTAACCTCCTAAACTTTAACAAGACATTTAACAACTTGTAACCAATTCCCTTAAACAACAACAAACATCTATAACCCATCAATGAGATGTTTTCTAAGTTAATCAGAAATCAATTTGCTAAGAGACAAGCAACATTTGTTATCCAAATATATGGAGATAGATAGATGGTCTTCAAAAACCTCAAGAGATGGGTAGAATATGGCATTGGTCAAAGGGCAGAGAATAAGAGATGGAGCAGTACCTAGCTCTAATTGGATAGTTGTATCACATTGTGTGCCCCACCCCCACCCCTCTAAGACTCAGGGACTATTGTTAAAGAGAAAGATCATAAAAGCCAAAGTTAGTGTACATCTGCAGCAAAACCAAATTTTCTGGAATGATGTAGACATTGCACATATAAATTAACTGTGGCTATGACTGCATTCACAAGATCAACACAATATCAAGCCAATACCAAGATGATTACCACCGTGGAATGAAGAGAGGTTCATGAAGTGTCACACTGAGGGAAGAAGCTATTGGAAATTGATATCTGCTTGTGGAGAGAGGTAAGTTGGCTGCATGGAACTGAGTGGTCCTTGAAAGTCTACCTATGTACAACTGCTGTACCATTGCACATACATACATCACTAATAGGACTCAGTTGTTTTTTAACTCATTTTTAAACAGCATATAAAGTTGAAAGATAAAATTTGCATAGAGAGATATGTTGGAATTTTATTTTATTTTTTTTCCTTTATTTTTTATTTCTTCAAGTTACATCTCAATCACAGTCCCCTCCCTATTCCCCCTCCAGTCCCACCCTCTCACCCTCAACCCCCATCCTCTTCCCTTTTTTTTTTTCTTTTAAGTTTAAGGTACATCTTATTTCCCCCTACAGTTTCCCCTTTCAGTCCAACAAATGGCTCTTTCTCTTATAATAACAAATACAATACAGTACAACAGAGGTAATTAGGCCACAGTTATGAGGGTTATATGGCTTAACGTACATTCCCAATGACCAGTCCATATGTATTTGGTACTTGACTTTAACATTCTACTATCTAAACATCTCCATGAGTTTAAAGGTCTATATCTGACTCAACATTCATACTAACTTGCAACACAATTTTAAAAGTATCTTCTTAGATCTATAACACTGTCTTGACTCCTAAACAACTCAAAATTAAATTATGAGACTCTAGCTATCTGTTCTTCAACCACCTCAGAGACCTGAGAGGGATAAATATATCTGATTTTATAGGAAGTACAGGGCCTGCAGCTTCCCAAACTAAGAAATGACATACCTGTGGCTGCCTGGACAGTTCCCATTTTCTCTCCATACATTACAGCATCGATCTTCCGTCATTTGGCCCCGTTTCTCTGACAGACATTGATTGTAGAGTAGGGGTTATGAAGGACTTACCTACCCTGTCTTGGCAGAGCTAGGTTGGCGACTTACCTGCTTCCAGGTTTTGTCCTTTTTGGACAGCATTCTGTCTACAGTTGGGGCAAGGGGCTTTTCCTACCAAGAGATAGGCTTGCGACTAATTCAATCATCTCCCACTGGACATTCTTCGATGCTCATCTTCTACTTGGAGGAGAATAGGGGGTGCTGTCAGGAGTTGATATGTCTTGATATAAAAAAATCTAAAGTTACAAAAACATCTTTGAATGCCATATTCTGCAGATCTCTTGAGGTTTTTGAAGAGGCCCTATCTATCTCTTATATTAGGGTAAGCAGATGTTGCTTGTCTCTTGCCAGTTTATTTCTGATTAGCTTAGAAAGTAACTATAATAGGCTGTCATACTACCTAACTGAATGACCAGCTTGCATAACCATTAATTTGCATTTCTTAATTACCCTAAACAGTTTATGACAATTAGTAGTAAAAGGCCGAAACATCACATTTCATTTTTTTTCTTTACCTCCTAACCCCTCCATCCCATTTCTCTGGGGTGGGGTGTCCTTATATAATAGTCTCTCATGTCAGTTGAGAGGTCGTATGAGGGCCAAGAGCCTCCTCATTCATTGGGGATCTATGAAGCAGTACCATCAGTGAAAAGTGTCTCGTTGCCAGGGAGAGAGAACTACTAAACAAACAAACCAATAAGCATACAATAGATAAAAAGACTAAAAAATAGAAAAAATATAACTAATGTATAAAAAATAGATAAAGAATAAAAATTAAAAATAAGAAGTCTATGTCCAAGTTCCCTTTGGTGTGTTAGTTGTAGTATCGATACCTTCTTTAGAAGCACAAATGTGGAGTGGATTTGATCAAAACACATATGAATGTATGAATTTTATAATAACAACTAAAAGAGACAGTAAAAGAAAATAAAATACAACATTGATTTGTTTTGTATTTGGCTATAAGAGATGTTCAGTGAAGACGCCCTATCCCAATTACTAGGAGTTTCCACTAGGATCACTCTTAGAGGTTCTAAGGAGTTTCCATTGCAATTGGATTCCAATCACCCCTAAATACCCTCTAATTTAAGATGGATCTCTCTGCACTTTCTCTTTCTCCCTCACATGCCCCCAAACCTGATCTCTTCTGCTACATTTGTCACTTGCCCCTATTAATACATGCAAAATTTAATGTATTTTTCCATTCCCAGGGAGATCTTTGCCTTCATCCTACAGCCCTCTTCTTTAAGTAACTTTTTGGTTCTACAGATTATAGCTTGGTTTATCATTTACTTAATAGTTAATATTCACTAAGTGAATATATACCATATTTGTCTTTCTGGGTCCGAGTTACCTCACTCCAATTTTTTTTTTCTGTTTTCTTACATTTGCCTGCAAATTTCATGATGACATGACATTTTTTTAACAGCTAACTAAAACTCTATTGAATAAACGTATCATATTTTCATTATCCAGTCTTCCATTGAGTGATATATAAATTGTTTTCAGTTTCTGACTATTCTACAAAAGCCACAATGAACATGGTTCAGCAAGTGTCCTTTGGGTATATTCCAAAGATAGGTATATTGGGTGTTGAGGCAGATCAGTTCCCAATTTCATGAGAAACCACCATATTGATTTCCAAAGTGGATGTATATGGTGGTTTGAATAAGAATGTTTGGCTCATAGAGTAGTACTGTGGAGAGGTGTGTTCTGGTTGGAGTAAGTGAGGCCTTTTTGGAGGAAGTATGTCACTGTGGAAGCAGGCTTTGAGGTCTCATATATGCTCAAGGCTGGCCAGTGTCACACAGTGCCCTTCTGTTGCCTATGGATCAAGATATAGAACTTTCAACTCCTTTTTCAGCACTATGTCTGCCTGAATGCTATCATGGTTCCCACTATGATAATGGACTAAACCTCCGAAACTGCAAGCCAGCCCCAACTAAGTGTTTTCCTTTATAAGATTTGTCTTGGTTGTGATATCTCTTCACAGCAATAAAACCCTAAGACAGAAGTTGGTATCAGGAGTGGGATACTTCTCTGCTAGGCTTGACCATACTTTTGTTTGAAAGAATATTGACTTTGGGACATTGGATTAGGAAAGCTATGGAATGTTTAAGCTATGCTTAATGGGCCATTTTAGTAGGAATATGGAAGACAGTCCTGCTGAGGGTTGTTTGAACTGTTTGGCTCATAGGGAGTAGCACTATGGGTTGTTTGAAATCAAGAGACTTCAGAGGAGAAGAAATTTAGTATGTGGTCTAGAGACTCTTCTTATACTATTTTGGTTAACAATGTGGCTGGCTGCTTTTTGCGCTTCTCCAAAGAGTTTGCCTGAATACTAAGTGAAGAGTTTTGAATTACTTACATTGGCAAAGGAAATTTAAAAATAGCCTAATATGGACTCTGTCATGTGGCAACTAATGTTTTGGCAAGCAGAGAAAGGAAAAATGTAACATGTATGGTTCATGGATTAAAGGGGTATCAGGAAATGGAGTAGAGCTAAATCCCATGTTCAAGGAGAAAAACAACTTAAAGATGTTAAATAGAATTAAAGTAGTGGTGACATTAGGGCAAGGTTCCACCCATCTAACATTTTGTCTTGTGAAAAAGAATTAAAGAATGGATTAGGTCCAAATGTGGTGGTGCACACCTTTAATCCCAGTAGAAGGAGCATTTAATCCCAGCACTCAGGAGATAGAGGCATGTAGATATCTGAATTCAAGGTCATCCTGGTCTGCAGTTAGTTTCAGGGCAGCCAAGCTTAGACACTGAAGGAAACCATCAAAAACAGAAAGCTGTGGATGATGTAATTCAACAAGGAAGCCATCTTTGAACCTCACCAAGCATGAGAACTTGACAGAGTCTCCCACATGGTTCTGGCTTTAGAATCAAGTGTAGATGAAAGGTGTTATGGAATTTTCCTCTGTGACTTAAGAAAGCTTCAGAGACTAGGGGCATGTCAGGGTTGTCTCTGCATGAAAGCTTAGAGAGGCCATTGTGTGAAAGGAGCTATGAAATCTCTGTCCAGGACCAAGAAAATTTGGTGAGGGCAGGGTGTTGCAGGGGTGTTCATGCATGCAGGCCAGAAAAGGCTGTTGCATGAAGGTGTTAAGGTGAAGCCTGGATTGCCATGGAGACCCTAAGTTGTTATAGATGCCAGAGCTGTGGAATAACTGCCAAGGAAAGCTGCTAACAGTGAATTAATCCAACCAAAGAGAAAGAAATGTTTTGCAGTCAACTAAGCTGAAAGGAGTTGGAGATCTGAAGAATGTTTTGACATCAGACATGGAAATGTGGAGTTTGGAGTTGTCCTGCTAATTTTTGATCTTCCTTTGTTCCAGTATTTGCTATGTTCATCTTCTTCCTTTAGGGGCCGGTAATATATATCCTGTGACATTATATGTTGGAAGTATGTTATCTGGTTTTTAAAAAATTATTTTACAGAGGATTATAGTTATAAGATTGTATGAATATCAGAAGAGACTTTTAACTTTGTACTTTTAAACAAATTTGAGACTATTATAGACTATGGGGATATTTAAAGTAGGACTAAATGCATTTCTTCACTATGGTATGGCTACAAGCTTATAGAGGACTAGGGTAGAATGAGGTGAATTTAATAAGAATGGCCACCATAGACTCATGTGTTTGAATGTTTGTTCATAAGGAATGGCACTATTAGGTGGTGTGGCCTTATTAGAGTTGATGTAACCTTGTTGGAGAAAGTGTATCACTATGGATGTGGGCTTTGAGGTCTCATATATGCTCAAGTTGGCCAGTATCATATGGTCTTCTTCTGCTGCCTGTGAATCAAGATGTAGAGCTCTCAACTCCTTTCCCAGCACCACATCCGCCTGTACTCTGTCATGTCCCACCATGACTATAATGCACTAAATCTCTGAAACTGTAAGCTGGCCTTAATTTAAAAGTTTTTTAAATGTGTCAGTCTGGTGATATCTTAGAAAACTGGGAATATCCCTACCTCAAGACCCAGCCATACCACTTCTGGTTATCCACCCAAACGATTCCTCACCAAACCACGAGAGCATAGCCTCATCTATGTTAATAACAGCCTTATTCGTAATAGCTAGAACCTGGAAACAACCCAGATGTCCCTCTGGATAAAATGGATTAAAAAATGTGGTCCATTTACACAATGGAATACTACTCAGCTTTCAGAAACTAAGAAATCATGCAATTCTCAGCCAAATGGATGGAACTAGAAAAGCTCATCCTGAGTGAGCTAACCTACACTCAGAAAGATGCACATGGCATCTACTCACTTATAATTGGATTTTAGTTATATAGAACAGAATAACTATCCTACAACCAATACACCAAAAGGATCAGGAACATACACTTTGTTACCTATGAAGGGGACAATTTGCCTTAGGAGTGCCACCATGATGGCCCCCAGTGCAAGAGGAAGCTCTTAGCCTTCATATGACTGTTGAGCTGAGAGTAGCTGATATGTAGGGACACTCCACACTGGAGGAGTAGGAAGGGTGGTAGAGGCAGGAGAGAGTGGGAGGGTGGAACTGGGATGGGTGGAATGAGGGCACTGTGATGGAGATGTAACTGGAAGCAATAAATAAACAAAAAAAATAAAAAATAAAATAAATGCTTTTTATTAAGATTTACCTTTGTCAAAGTGTCTCTTCACAGAAATAACACTCTAACTAAGACACTCTGCAATGTTGCACTACCATCAGCAATGGAGAAGTGTTCCTCTTCATCCACATCATTGCCAGCATGAGCTGATCTTAGCCATTCTGGCAAGAATAACATGGAATCTCAAAGATGCTTTAATTTGTATTTCCCTGGTATCTAAGGCGAACTTTCTTTACATGTTTCTTGGCCATTTGATGTCTCCATTGAAATTTCTCATTTTACATCTGCACCACTCTTTTTAATTGGATTATTTGTTTGATATGTAGTTTCCTTAGTTCTTTATACATATTTGATATTAATCCTCTATTGGATGTGAAGTTGATAAAAATCTTTTTCCATCCTGTAGGCTGTCAATTTGCCTGATTAACTAATTCTTTGCCTTATAGAAGTTTTTCAGTTTTATGAGGTCCCATTTATTAATTCTTGGTCTTAGTATCCACACTATCAGTGTTCTGTTCAGAAAGTTGTCTCCTGTGCCAATGCATACAAGGCTATTTTCCACTTTCTCCTCTATCACATAGAATGTATCTGCTTTTATGTTAATGTCTTTAATCAATTTGAACTAGAGCTTTCTTCAGGGTGATGGATATAGATCTATTTGCATTCTTCTATATGTAGATATATAGTTTGACTATCTCCATTTGGAAAATATCCTATCTTTATTTCAGTGTGTATTTCTGACTTCTTTTTCCAAAATCAAGATTCCATAGCTGTGTGGATTTATGTCTGGGACTTCCATTTGATTTTATTGACTCATGTGACTGTTCTTATGCCAATATCTTGCATTTTTAATACTATAGTATGTAGTCCCACTTGATATCATTAATGGTGACACCTCCTGTATGTCTTTTGTGGTTCAGAATCTTACTAATCCATGAGCATGGGAAAACTTTCCATCTTCTGATATCTCCTTCAATTTGTTTCTTTAAAGACTTCAAGTTTTTGTCATACAAGTGTTTCACTTGCTTGATCAAAGTCATGTTGATATGATGTTGTACACTGTGTAAAGTTTCGTCTTATTTTATTCAAATCCTGATATCTCTATCCCATTATCTGGTTTTCATTCAGACATTACTTTGCTATGTTTATTATAAGAATCTCCTGTCTTGTTTGTGTAAACATGGCTCACCATTTGTTCTCTAACTTGTCGATAAAAAGCTGACTAGCCAATACTGAGTGACATAGAGAATAGGCTGGGACATCTGATTCCATTGAGGGGAGGAGAAAGAGTGACAAAGTGGATGATTGAGCCATGAGGGGAGGTCCAGGAGACATCAGGAGAAAGAGAATCAGGACAGAGAAAAAACAAAATTGCAAGTATTATGGGAATTTTGACTGGGAGAAAACCAGACTATCTTCAAAGATTAAGATAGAGTAATAACTGCTCAATATTGCATTCAAGGATGACCTTAGTTTCTATTTGTCATTATTTGGGATCTAGCTAAGATAAAGAATAACTGCCACTGTACTAATTTCCTGCATATATTATAATAATATTCATTTTATAGTATTATTCCAAGATATTTTATATTTTTGGAGGATATTGTGAAAGTTGTTTCCCTGATTTTTCTCAGTCTGTTTTCCCAATTGTATATAGGAGAGATGTTGATTTTTTTTTTTTTTAGTTAATATTGTATAAAGCCACTTTGCTGAAAATGGTTATTAGCTGTAGGTATTCCTTGGTAAAAATTTCAGGGTCACTTATGTATACTATGATATGATCTGCAAATAATGATATTTGACTATCTGCAAATAATGATTTCTGACTTTTGCTTTTCAATTTGCTTTCCCTTGACCTACTTCAGTTCTCTTATTGCTCTAATTAAAACTTCATGTACTATATTGAATAGATATAGAGAGAGTGGAAATCTTGGGTCTTAATTTTAGTTGAATTGCTTTAAATTTCTTTTAAAATAATATGACGTTGGATTGACCCTATTTTTCTCATGCATTCTGTTAGTCTATGTCTTTTCATTGGAGAATTGAGGCCAATTATATTGAAATATATCAATGACCAATCATTGTTGATTTATGGTTTTTTTGGTGTTGGTGATGATTGTGGGGTGTGTGTGTGTGTCTGTTTCTCTTCTTTGGTTTTGCTGCTGTGAGATTATTTACTTCCTATGTTTCCATGAGGACAGCTAACCTCTGTAAGTTGGTGTTTTTCTTCTAACACCATCTGTAGGGTGATTTGTATAGCTATTGTTTAAATTTGACTTTCATGAAACATTTTATTTTCCCTGGCTACGGTAATTGAAAGGTTTGCTGGATGCGGTAACCTAGGCTAACATCTGTTGTTTCTTAGAGTCTCCAGCAACTTATTCAGGCTCTTCTGACATTTAGAGTCTCCATTGAGAATTAAGGTGTAATTCTAATAGGTCTGCCATTTTACGTTACCTAGTCTTTTTACCTTGCAGCTTTTAATATTCTTTGC
Organism: Lophiomys imhausi; assembly: GCA_907164525.1. NCBI lineage: Eukaryota > Metazoa > Chordata > Mammalia > Rodentia > Muridae > Lophiomys > Lophiomys imhausi. The sequence continues at coordinate 2,531 of CAJQZJ010028976.1, read as the reverse complement.
TTGTTCTGTATGCTTAGGGATTTGATTATTATGTGAAAAGGGACTTTCTTTTATGATCTAGTCTATTTGGTGTTCTTTATGCTGCTTGTAGCTTTATAGGCGTCTCCTCCATTTTGTTAAGAGTATTTTCTTCTATGACTTTGTTGAAATATTTCCTTGGCCTTTGAGCTGGAATTCTACTTTTTTAAATATTTATTTATTACTTCAGGTTACATCTCCATCACAGTGTCTTCTTTCCATCCCTCCCAGTCCCACTCTCCCACCCTCCCACCCTCTACCCTCTATCCCTTCCTATCACACTCCTCCAGAGTGGAGTGTCCCTACATAACAATCCTCTGCCCCATTTCAGCAGTCATATGAGGACCACGAGCCTCCTCATACACTGGGGGCCTACAAGGCAGCACCACTAGGGCAAAGTGTCTCATTGACAGGAAAAAAAGTCTATGTTCATGTTCCCTTTGGTGCATTGGTTGTAGTATAGTTATCTTGTACTATATGGCTAAAATCTGATTATAAGTGAATAGATGCCATGTGCATCCTTCTGAGTCTGGGTTAGCTGGAATTCTTTTTGTTCCTCTATTCCTATTATTTCTAGGTTTGATCTTCTTGTAATGTCTCAAATTTTCTGAATGTTTTGGCTCAGGAAGTTTTTAGATTTTTAGATTTTTTTGACTGATGTATCAGTTTCTTCTATCATGTCTTCAAATCCTGAGATTCTATCTTTTGTATTTTGTTGGTGAAGCTTGCCTCTGTAGTTCCTGTTTGAATTCCCAAATTTTCCTTCCCAGAAGTCCCTGGGAAGTTTGCATTTTCATTACTAGTTCTATTTTCATTTTCAAGTCTGGACAGTTTTGTTTACTTATGGTTTTTTTTCTTTGCCTTTTTTAACGGGATTTATTCATTTTTTCCAATTGTTTGTGTTGTACTGGATTAATTTAATGTGTGTATTCATTTCATCCTATTTTTACTCACTTTTTCCTGGATTTCATAACAGATTAATTAATTACCTTTTTAAGGCACTCTATTATCTTCATGTAGTTGGTTTTAAGGTCTTTTTCTTGTGCTTCAGTTATGTTAAGATATTCAGGGCCTACTTTGATAGGATAACTGGGATCTAGGCTCTAGTGAGGACATAACATCCTGACTATTATTGATTATATTCTTACACGCGAGCCCAGGCACCAGGCATTAGGATGATTATAAGGTCTAGGCACTGATTTCTGGGTTTGTCTTGGTTTGGTGGGAGTTTTTTTGGCCTATCTTGCTTGGTTGCTTGGCTGGTGTGTTCACCACGAGTGCCTTCTGGTTTTGAAGAGTGAGATTCAGGGACAGAACTGGGGGAGGGAGGTCAGAAGTGGATGGTTTTGGGATCCACAGGAGGTATAGACAGATGGGGAGGGGAGGCTGCAGCTGGTGTTCTGCTGCATTACTAGCGATGAGCCTGAGTGACTGGGTCTGCCTGGGCAACAGAAAGCTAATTGTCAGTATTTTTAATTATTGCTGATCTGGTCATTTTAGTTTTGCGTCATTCTTCCTTTCAATTTGCATTCATAGAATGATTAATAATGTTTATCCTGCATCTAAAGTTAACAATTAAATAAAAATTTAAAAAATTCTCTGTAGATCATACTGAATTTATTCATTTAAAAGTATATATTCTTCAAAGTATGTAATTATGAGTCCTGTATCAGATTCTTGTGTTACAAGTGATGTCCATGTATATGTTTCTTGAATCATCATAACCATAACAGTTAGTTTGTCAGCAAACTGTTTTCATAATATTAACTCTGACTTACATTTCTATTTATTTATTTTATTTTTTCAGTTTTATTACTATTAAATTGTACCATCATCAGATAATAAGCATTTTTTATAGTCATGCTATATTTTGTCTTAAAATTTATTTGTGGTCCTCTTTCTACCCCTCCCAGTCTGGCCCTCCCACCCTCTACCCCCTATCTCTTCCATCCCACTCCTCTGGAGTGGAGTGGCCCTACATAGTCCCCGCCCCAGTTCAGCAGTCATATGAGGGCCAAGAGCCTCATACACTGGGGGCCTACAAGGCAGCACCACTAGGGCAAAGTGTCTCATGGACAAAAGAGTCTATTCCTGCTCCCTTTGGTACATTCGCTGTAACAGTTATCCTGTACTATATGACTAAAATCTGACAATAAGTGAATACATGCCATGTGCATCCTTCTGAGCCTGAGTTAGCTCACACAGGATGAGATTCTCTAGTTCCATCAATTTGTCTGCAAATTACATGATTTCGTTGTTTCTGATGACTGAGCAGTATTCCAATGTGTAGATGTACCACAGGTTTTTTTTTTAATCCCTTCCTTGGTTGAGGGACATCTGGGTTGTTTCCAGTTTGTTGCCAATCTCTTATGATTAAGGATGTTGAGCATTTTTTAAATACTTTATTTTTTTTTCTTCAAGTTACATCTCAGTCACAAACCCTTCCCTATTCCCCCTTCCTATCCCGCCCTTCCACCCTCTTCCCCCCAGCAGTTTCCCCTTTCAGTCCAACA
>CAJQZJ010028973.1:0-10098 GCA_907164525.1 Lophiomys imhausi | reverse complement strand
AACCGTATGTCAGCATAAGGTCCCTCACCAAGCATTTGATGGGTTGTAACACTTATTCCCCTTGCCATATTTTGCTGCTCTAATTTTGTGGCTTCATGTCTTCACCATGACAACCATTGTAATTGTTGGCTACCTTCTAGCACAGCTGATATCAGTCCCTTCCAATCTTGGGGAATGATTCTATTTTGTATAGCCCAATTATTTATCATCTGTTTAACGAATGATGACTGCATTCCATAAGAGACAATAGACTCCTTAAATCTTTTTAAATCCAAAATGTCTATTGGACGCCATGTTAATTCCTGATGGAATTGACCGTTATTATTATTAGGCCTAATTTGAAACACAACTGGAAAAGCTGATGGTGATTGTGCAGTACCACGCAGCTCCACTGGGGGTGCACTTGGTTCCACATTATCACCATTACCTACCTGGTTTCCTACTGGCGCACGCGGCGGCTTTTCTACTGGTACATGCAGCGACTGTTGAGACCTATCTAGAAAAGAATTTGTCATTTTCTCAGTTCCAGTCACCTGCCCTGCCAGAATTTTCTTAAGCTCCTCAATCTGCATTTCCTTAATTTTTAATTGTGTAACGGATGTCATCCTTATGACAAACCAATAAAATAAAAAAAAGTAAACAGCATAAAACATTTGCTCTGATTGAAAAACAGTGTAGAGGTCAGTAGTAAACATTGCCATGTTGTCAACCACTGGCATCATAGCTTCAAAATCTGCAGTTTTTCTATAGTTTTGAAAATAAAAATTACCCATAATGCCTTACCACGTTGAGCGCCACCTGAAAACTGCAAATTAATTAATTAATGTAGTTATTAGTAAGTATAAACTGTAATATTAGGCCGGCAGAGTAGCCGATGGAGTAGCCAGCGGCTTGGCAGAGGAACAGGCGGCCTGGCCTGAGTGCCTTCACCAATTGCCTAACTTATCCTGGAGAAAGAGCCCCGGGACCAAGGGTGGCCTACACCACCTATAACCTAAACTCTGTTAATTAATATAAGTTGTTATATTAGGCCGGTAGAATTACCTGCAGCTTGGCGGGAGATTCGCCTGGGCTCAAGGGGAGTCTGGGAATCCAACAGCCCGGGACTGCTTGCACTGAGGGCCTATAAGTCGCCACAGTCTTTTCCCCAATAATTAAACACACCAAGACCTTTTAATACTTTAACGCTTAGATCTTAGCTGGGCAGACTCTCAATTAGCTACTCTTAGTTAACCCCAAACCAACATGTGCCTGTGAGTACCTTCCAGACTTCTCCAGATGTCTTTCTCCTTCTGTGTCTCCCAGCGGAAAAAAAGGGAAGAGTCTCTGTGTGTGTGGAATTCCTGCTGATCTGAGGAAGTCCCACCTTCCTATACTCTTTCTGCCCAGCTAAGTGACCATAAGCAACTTTTATTAACCAATCAAGAGAATGCCTCAGAAGGGGCAGTAACCAGATCTCAGCATTGAATTAGACCTTCTCTCAACACTTCTCTTTCGATGATCTGTCCTTTGTTGTGAGTGGGGTGTTGAAGTCTCCCAATACTAATGTGTTGTGATTGATGTGCGATTTAAGTTTTGGAAGCGTTTCTTTTACAAATGTAGGTACCTTTGTATTTAGGGCATAGATTTTCAATATTGAGATGTCCTCTTGATGAATATTCCCTTTAACGAGTATGTAATGCCCTTCTCTGTCTTTTTTTTTTTTTAACTTCAGTTGGAAGTCTATTTTGTTTGATATTAGGATGGCTATTCCAGCTTGCTTCCTGGGTCCATTTGCTTGGAAAACCTTTTCCCAGCCCTTTACTCTGAGATAGTGTCTATCTTTGATAGTAAGATGTGTTTCTTGTATGCAGCAAAAAGACGGGTCTTGTTTACAGATCCAATCTGTAAGCCTGTGTCTTTTTATTGGAAAGTTGAGTCCATTGATATTGATGGATATTAATGACCAGGGGTTGTTATTTCCCATTAGTTTGGTATAGGTGATCATCCTGTGCCTCTTTTGGTTTAGTTGCTGTGGAGTTTTCTATTTCCTCTGCTTTCTTGGGTGGAGTTTTCTTCTCTGGGTTGGAGTTTTCCTTCTAGGGTCTTCTGTAGGGCTGGGTTTGTGGGTAGATATTGTTGAAATTTGATTTTTTCATGGAATATCTCGTTTACTCCATCTATGTTGATATTGAGTTTTGCTGGGTATAGTAGTCTGGCTGGGCACCTATGTTATCTCGAGGCTTGTAGGACATCTGCCCAAGCCCTTCTAGCTTTTAAAGTTTCTGATGAGAAGTCAGGTGTAATTCTGATGGGTCTGCCATTGTATGTGACTTGACCTTTTTCTCTTCCAGCTTTTAATATTCTTTCTTTGTTCTGTACATTTGACGTTTCAATTATTATGGTGGTGAGAGGCATTTCTTTTCTGATCTAATCTGTTTGGTGTTATGTAAGCCTCTTGGATTTTTATTGGCATCTCTTTCTTCAGGTTTGGGAAGTGTTCTTCTATGATTTTGTTGAAGATATTTCCTGGACCTGGGAGTCGGGCGTCTTCTCTTTCCTCTATGCCTATAATTCTTAGTTTCTGTCTTTTCATTGAGTCCTTGATTTCTTGGATGTTGTGGGTGAGAGATTTTTTAGCTTTCTCATTTTCTTTGGTTGTTGTACTGATTTCTTCTATCGAATCTTCCATGCTTGGGATCCTGTCTTCCATCTCTTGCATCCTATTTTTGATACTCACATCCGTAGTTCCTATTGTCTTCTCTTGATTCTCCATTTCCTCTTTTAACTCTGTGTTTTCTCTATTATTTCCATTTTCATTTTCATGTATTGAATGGTTTTATTCATTTTGTATATTTCCTGCTCCAGTTCGCTTGCCTTTGCCTGGAAATCATTCATTGCCCTGTCCTTTTCCTGTTCAAGTTGAGCCACCTTGGCTTGGAGCTCTTTAATGGTGTTATGTGTTGTTTTCGATTGTGAAATTGTGGCTTCTTTGAATTCCTTCATAGATTTAAGTTCTTCTTGAAGGGACTCTATCACTTTCCATAATGTAGAATTGTCATCGTTTTCATGTGTTTCTGCTGTTGTGAGGTCGTCAGAATTGGATGAACTAGGATAGTTTTGCATTGTTGGAGTCATATTTCCTTGATTTCCATTTTTTCTTGGACCTTTGGGCATATGGGTGTGTTTAGCTGTCTGCTCTCGTCTTCTGGGCTTGGATCCACAGGAGGCGCTTTGGTGAAGCAGTCGAATTGCTTAGTGATCTGTAGTTGCTTACAGGGGGATCTCAGGGTCACTGTGCTTCTAGTAGCCTGAAGCACTGTGAGCTGGTGCAGCCTATTCCCAGGTAATGAGAAATGGTCTGGGATTGTTTCACTGCTCCCAAGTCAGACCTCTCTATGTTGCACACTGAGTGTTCAGCCTGCAGTGGCTCTGGTGATCTGGTTGTGTTTGCCCAGGCCCAGATTCTGTGGACTCTGGATGTCCCCAAGGAGTTTGAGAGGGCCCGACTCCACACCTGATATGTCTGAGCTTTCCAGCTGTGGTCCCCCTGGCTTCTGGCCTCCACGTTTTAGAACCCTCAGCCTCTGCACACCTCAGCAGTGAGCCCCACCTCTGTGTGCGCCCCCCGCCCCACCACTTCGCTGTGCATGCTTCTGTCCCTCTGCTTTGCTGGCGGCGCATGCTTCTGTCCTGCCTCCCGCGGCACTGCTGTAGCACGCTGTTAGGACTCCCACAGGTCTGCAACCTTTTCTAAATAGGTGGAAGGTTTGCGTGGGGTGTGTGGGACCCAGTAGACTAGTACGTGATCCCATGTGGGGTCTGAATCTGCTGCTGCCGCCACCGATACCCCCCACCCCACAGTGCAGGCTGCTGCTGCTGCTGTTGCTAAGACTCCCACGGGTCCGCAACCTTTTCTAAATAGCTATAAGTTCCGGGTGGGGTGTGGGGTGCCCAGTAGGCTGGTGAGTGATCCCGTGTGGGGTCTGAATGTGCCCTCTGGTTATTAGAGTCGATCTTAACAGGCGTCTCTCCCGATGGGAGTTCCTGATTCCCAGATTCAGCGGCTTCCATGTCCGAGAGAGGTGGGGGGGAGAGCCTTGCCCAGGGACTTTTAATGTTCCCTTAGGAACTGGGTGAGACCCAGGGTGGGTCTAGGCCCTCAGATTTTTGTACAGCGTCCAACAACTCTGTGCTTTTATGGCTGTTTTCCCCAAGTTCAAAATGCCCTCTGGTAATTTGTGTCTTTTTAAAAATAATATTTTAATTCTAATTTCTGTTCTCCATATTCTTTTAACTTTGTGGCTATCTAGTATATAGTCAACCTACTAGGATTCACATGCTTAAAGAAAACTGACTTTTCTTACCATAGAGCCATCAACTGTTCATACTTTTCAGTTAGGAGTGGTGGTTCATAATTCCTTTCCCATTGCATACTAAAATATTGGGTGGCTCGTTCTTATATAGGTTCTGTACAGAAAACAAGAGATACTGTGATTTTATAAATGAGCAGTCTGATTTTTCTCTAGTCCTCTCAAACCTCTGGCTCTTAAAATCTTGCTGCTTCTTTTGCCATGGTTGCTGTGACTTGAGAGGGCAGAGATATGAAGTTGATGTCTCATTTGTGGATTAGCACCCAATTTGTATATGTTCTCTGTACTTTGAGAAGTTTTAAGTTTATATGTAAAATGTATCTATAGTCAGTTGGTGTTACACACTTAACCCTAGAATTCTGAAGGTTGAAGCTTGAGAACAAAAAATTCAAGGGAATCTATAGCCACAAGACCAGTTTCAGGAAACCCTTAAATATATGACTTCCTTTCTATATAGACATATTGTTTTCATGCTATTACTCCTATTGAAAATAAGCTTTCTCTGAAACCATTAGGACAGGTAGCCCCTAAAAATTCCATCATGTTGAACTATAGATGTGTACAACATTGTTTTCTTAGATTCTATATTTATCTCCTTTAATTTTAATTTCTCCTTAGTTCAGTTGCTACCAAAATTTATATATTGTACCCACCCTCCTCTCTAATTCTTCTCTGTCTCTCTGTCTTTCTCTGTGAATATATATATATTTGTATATGTATATGTATCATATCATATATATCATTGTAAATGTTTTTATTTCCTCAGATGAGGTGATGAGATGAAAACCATTGCCAAGTTTTCTAGCTATTTCTGAACTCTCACTGGCAGGTTTAATGCAGCCACTCTGGCATAAATGCCCCTCCAAGCTGATTGATTCAACTGTCTTCTCTTGTCTTCTGACTGAATTGCTATGCCTGCCCTCAAATTAATTCTGGCAATATGCTTTTTATCTATTGACTCCTTCTCATTCTTTGGCTTGTTCTGTCTTTACCTGTGTCTAGTTTGTCCTTTCTGAAAACTGTCTCTGTAAAACTGTCCTGGTAAGTAACTCTGTAAAAATAAAATAAACAAACAAAACCCAACTCTCTTTCCTTGTGCTGTTCTTAAGGAGTCTTTCTCCTATTGTGCTCATGTGAGAGTTAGAGTTGGATATATCCTATCTCTGACTGATTCTGTCAAAGATTTCTCTGTTTCATCCTTTGTCTGCCCCTTAATTAGCCATCACTTTCAAACATATCTGCTTCCTTCTATATACTAATCATATTTTCATGGTTTAGGATTAAAGGTGTGTACTAAGGGTGTGTCTGTATTCCAGCCACAGGGAGTAAAGATGTGTCAATCCAGCTGTATCATACAGACCTATAAATCCTTTGGATGTTATCCCTTGCTGGACCAGTCATATTGCTGGATTAAAATTCCTTAGTATATATATATATATATATATATATATATATATATAGAGAGAGAGTGTGTGTATGCAGATATATCAGATGATTATGTATATTATATATACTTAATGTATATTTTAATTTTACATATTGTGTTTTATATACACAAAAATTACACACATTAATTTATATGTTGTATTTAAGTATATAAAATTATCTTATTATAAAGGTAAAGAGAGACCTTCTTAGGCTTTCATTTTTCTCTTAAGTCAAGTATCCAACTTTCTTCATTTCCTCTCACTGCACTGGTAGCAGAACATTCCTCAGTTTGCCCTTAGCTTTCTTGAATGGACACATCTCATAGTCATTCTATTCTCCTTTCTGATGTTCCATTAATTTTTAGTTCTTAGAACTACTAATTTACATTTACTCATCATATAAGATAGTTGCTTTCCATGTAAGCATCTTTTGTTTAATCACTTGAGATTTTGACCCTGGTAGACTGATTTACTCCACCTTATTCCAGAGGTTTCTACAACTCTTCTGTCTTAGTGTTTTTACACAAGACTACATTGTAGTCAATCCTGGACTACTACTAGTTTCCTAGTCTCTTCCTGCCTCCATCATTTGATTGAAAGAATTACAAACCTGAGTTCTTTGTAAATTTTGGATATTAACCCTCTGTCAGATGTGGGGTTGATAAAGATTTTTTCCAAATCTGTAGGCTGTTGTTTTGTTTGAATGACAGTGTCTTTTGCCTTACAGCAGCTTTTCAGTTAATGAGGTCCCATTTATTGATTGTTGGTCTTAGGTCCTGAGCTGTCGGTGTTCTGTTCAGGAAGTTATCACCTGTGCCAATGAGTTTGAGGGTTTTTCCCGTTTTCTTTTCTAGTAGATTTAGTGTGTCCAGCCGTATGTTAAGGTCTTTGATCCACTTGGACTTAAGTTTTATATAAGGTGGTAAGTATGGGTCTAAATTCATTCTTTTACATGTGGACATCCAGTTGGACCAGCACCATTTGTTGAAGATGCTGTCCTTTTCCCATTGTACGGTTTTGACTTCTTTGTCAAAAATTAAGTGATCATATATATGTGGGTTCATTTCTGGGTCTTCAATTCGACTCCATTGATCCACTGGTCTGTTTCTATACCAGTACCCTGCTGTTTTTATTACTATTGCTCTGTAGTACAGCTTGAAATCTGGGATGGTGATACCTCCAGATGTGTTTTTATTATACAAGATTGATTTAGCTATTCTGGGTTTTTTGTTCTTCCATATGAAATTGACAATAGCTTTTTCCAGGCCTACAAAGAATTGTGTTGGTATTTTGATAGAAATTGCATTGAATCTATATATATTGCTTTTGGTAGGATGGCCATTTTTATTGTGTCGATCCTACCTATCCATGAGCATGGGGGAACTTTACATCTTCTGATGGCCTCTTCAATTTCTTTCTTCAAGGACTTGAAGTTTTTGTTGGATAGGTCTTTCACATGCTTGGTTAGAGTTACCCCCCCCCCCCAGGTATCTTATATTGTTTGTGGCTATTGTGAAGGGTGTTTTTTCCCTGATTTCTTTATCAGCCCATTTATTTGTTGTATAAAGAAGAGCTTCTGATTTTTTTAAAATTAATTTTGTATCCAACCACCTTGCTGAATGTACTTATCAGTAGTAAGAGCTCTCCGGTGGAATTTTTGGGGTCCCTTATGTATACTATCATATTGTATGCAAATAGGGATAATTTGACTTCTTCGTTTCCAATTTGTATCCACTTGATCTCCTTTAGCTGTCTTATTGCTCCAAAGTTTACAAAGAACTCAAGAAATTAAATGGCATGGCAACAAATAATCAAATCAAAACATGGGGGACAGAGCTAAACAGAGAATTCACAAAGGAGGAATTCCTAATGGATGAGAGACACTTGAAGAAATGCTCAGCATCCTTAATCATCTGAGAAATGCAACTCAAGATGACTCTGAGATTCCATGTCACACCTGTTAGAATGGCTAAGATTCAAAGCTCATATGACAGCACATGCTGGTGAGGGTGTGGAGAAAGGGGAACCCTCCTCAATTGCTGGTGGGAGTGCAGGCTTGTAATCCACTATGGAGGTCAGTCTGGTGATATATTAGAAAACTTAGAATAACTCTGCCTTGGGACCCAGCCATACCTCTTCTGGATATACATCCAAATGATTCCTCACCAAATCACAAGGAAGTTTTCTCATCTATGTTCATAGCAGCCTTATTTGTAATAGCTAGAAACTGGAAACAACCCAGATATCCCTCAACCGAAGAATGGATTAAAAAACTGTGGTACATCTACACAATGGAATACTACTCAGCTATCAGAAACAATGAAATCACACAATTTGCAGACAAATGGATGGAACTAGAGAATCTCATCCTGAGTGAGCTAACCCAGACTTAGAAGGATGCACATGGCATCTATTCACTTATAGTCGGATTTTAGCTATATAGTACAGGATGTCTATACTACAACCAACGCACCAAAGGGAACATGGACATAGAATTTTTTGTTGTTGTTGTTTTTTAGTTTTCTCTCCCTAGCAATGAGACACTTTTCACTGGTGGTACTGCCTTTTAGGCCCCCAGTGTATGAAGAGGCTCTTGGCCCTCATATGACTGCTGAACTGGGGAAGGGGACTGTTATGTGGGGACACTCCACTCCAGGGGAGTGGGATGGAAGGAACAGGAGGTAGAGGTTGGGAGGACGGGACTGGGAGGGGTGGAAAGAGGACACTATGATGGAGATGAAACCTGAAGTAATAAATAAATTAATTAAAAAAAAGAATTACAAAGCTATAGTTGTTCCATTTAGAGAGTTTATTTTCTTTTCAGTTTATACTAGCTCTGTTTGTATTTGAGGGCAAATTTTTCATCACATGTATAATTTTAACATATTTGCCATGCTACCAACTATATTAATAAATATGTGGCTATATTCTCAGATAAAGAAAAGATGTTGATTTAACTCCATTCATTATCCAGAAAAGCAGGCAATTGACCATAATGTTCAGACATGTAAATAAAATATAATCTCCAAAGCCTCCCACTGTCCTATTAATTGCCACTAGGGAAAAAAGGCTCACACCCAAGTTAGATGAAAAATAAGAGTTTATGTAATAAATACTGTTAATTTCTACTAAAGCAGATGCAAAGGACACAATAAAACAAGATCAAATTATTTTAATAGATTAAATCTTCTGTGACTACACAAAGAATTTCCATTAATTTACAAAGAGTAAAATAATGAATTTGTATGAAAAGATTTCCCTACTATCTCTCATTCACTTTTTTCTTTTCTAATCATTAGCCAATTATCTAGTCAATTTCTAGATTTATGTATATGCAAATAACTAGCATAAATATGTAAATTAAAATAATTTAAAACTTTACTTATCATATTTAAAATTATAAATAATGCATAAAGAAGACAATATTCTTAAAATATTAGTTATATGTCTGTCTTTAACTAAATAAATATACTATATGTTTTATACAATTATATTCTATTTTCACAATTTCTTGTGAAAATAGGTAAATGAAACTTAGATTTTTATTTTCCTTTCTAATGCCTTTGTCACATTAAAACTGTCGCACTCTAATCTAAGCTACAAAACAATAGAGGGCATTGGGGATGGATTTTTATTCATATTTTGTGACTTAACTGATGTTAAGTTCAAGCATCTCATATCTGAAATAATGATCAAACACTGCCATCTCCTGTTTTGCTTAAAACAATTTTTATTAATATTGGAAGCAATTTGTACCACTGAAGTTTTAAGAAATGTACATAAAAGCATAAAATCATTATCTAGGATTTTCCATGTAACTGTGAGATAACCCAATATCTTAGCACAATTTGTTGTCATTATGATTTCAAAGATGTTACAGAACCATTAAGTCTTGATGTGGAAACACTTTAAAATTGCTTATTATGCAATTAAAGAAATATTAGTTAATAGTATTTTTCATGAATTTCTAATACAATAATAAAAACTGATCAATTCAATAATTACCTATACATGGTCTTTTCAACATAACAACTTTACCAGAGTATTACGTATTAACATATATAAATAGAAAATTTTAGCATATTCTACTTTTTGCTATTTTCAAGAAATCTTTTGTTGACTTATACCAAAATAATACCTATAGTTTTCTTAATTACTGTCTTGAAAATATGTCTTCACTAAATTTTATGAGATATGACATATAATGCAATATTTTGTTACTTTTAACACAATATTTACAAACTGTATAGAGTTCTTAGTTTGATTCATCTCTATTTGTTATTGCCTGCCTATTGCCATATGTTCAAAATAACACAAGC
>CAJQZJ010028971.1:0-12527 GCA_907164525.1 Lophiomys imhausi | reverse complement strand
AAGGAACACCAGAAGGCAAAAGCCCAGTGAAAAACCAGAAATGACAAAAGTCAGGGAAATATGACTCCAACAAAACTCAGCCTTACTAATGTAGCAAGCCCTGACCATCCCACCAGAGTTGAAATACAAGAGGAGAATTACAAATCTATATTTATGAAAATGATAGAGGCCTTAAAAGAAGAAAATAAGTCCCTTAAATAATTTAAAGAAGTCACAATCCTACAGATGAAAGCAATGGGCAATTCCATTAAAAACCTCCAAGCCATTCAGTCAAACAATAATGAGAAAAAGACAAAACTATGAAAGAATTACAGGCAAAGACAATCAAATTGGAACAGGAAATGTATAAAACAGGCCAAGGACTGAAATTCAAAATGGGAAGAATAAAGAAAACACAAGCAGGGAAAATCCTGGAGTTGAAAAACTAAGAAAAGAGAACAGGAACTATAGACATGTACACCAATAGGATACAAGAGATGGGAGACTGAATCTCAGGCGTGGAAGACTCAATTGAAGAAATTTGTACAATAACCAAAGAAAATGGGAAATCTATAAAGTACTCACAGATACCATCCAAGAAATCAAGGACTCAATGGAAAATATGGAACATAAGAATTATAGGCACAGATGGAAGAGAAGACTCCAGACTCCAGACTCCAGGACTAGGAAACATTTTCCAACAAAATCATAGAAGAAAAATTCTCAAACCTAAATAAAGAGATGCTAGTAAAAATCTAAGAAGCACACAGAACACCAAATAGATTGGATTAGAAAAGAAATTCCTCTCAACACATAATAGTTGAAACACCAAATATGCAGAACAAAGAAAGAATATTAAAAGCTGTAAGAGAAAAAGATCAAGTAACATATAATGGCAGACCCATCAGAATTACACCCGACTTTTCCTCACAAACTTTAAAAGCCAAAAGGGCATGGTCAGATTTCTTACAAGCCCTAAGAGAATACGGGTGCCATTCCAGACTACTGTACTCTGCAAATTTTTCAGTCACCTTAGATGGAGATAACAACATATTCCAAGAGAAAACCAAAATTAAAACAATATCTTCCCACTAATCCAACTCTACAGAATATCCTACAAGGAAAATTCCAACTGAGAGAAGGTAACTACAGACAAGAAAATACAGGAAACAAATAACTCCACTGCAACTAAGCCAAAAGAAATACCCAAAGCACTACTACCACCTACATTAAAATAGCAGGAAATATCAAACTATGGTCATTAATATGTCTCAACATCCATGGACTCAACTCATCAATAAAAAGACACAGGCTTACAGAATATATCTGTAAATAAAACCCATCATTTTGCTCCATACAAGAAATGCACCTCACTACAAAAGATAGACTTTATCTCAGAGTAAAGGGTTGGGAAAAGGTTTTCCAAGCAAATGTTCCAAGGAACCAAGCTGGAGTAGCCATCCTAATATCCAATAAAAGAGACTTTCAACCAAAATTAATCAAAAGAGATAGAGAAGTATACTATATACTTGTCAAAGGAAAAAATTATCAAGATGACATCTCAATACTGAATATCTATGCCCCAAATACAAAGGCATCCACATTTGTAAAAGAAACACTGCTAAAGCTCAAGCCACATATCGATCCCCACACACTAATAGTGGGAGACTTCAACACTTCACTCATACCAATGGACAGGTCATCAAGATAATAGCCAAACAGAAGAATAGTGAGACTAATGGAGGTCATGAATCAAATGGACCTTACAGATATTTATAGAACGTTTCACCCAAACACAAAAGAATATGCCTTCTTCTCTGCACCTCATGGAACCTTCTCCAAAATTTACCATATAGTAGGTCACAAAGCAAGCTTCAACAGATACAAGAAAATTGAAACAAACACTTGTATCTTATCAGACCACCATGGATTAAAGCTGGACTTCAAATACAACAAAAATAAAAAAGTCTACACATTCATGGAAACTGAAAACTCTCTACTCAATGACTATTGGGTCAGTGAAGAAATAAAGAAGGGAAGCAAAGACTTCCTAAAATTCAATGAAAATGAAGATATAACATATACAAATCTTGGTAGGCACAGTTGAGTTGGATGCAAGGAAAGGGGAAAAATCCAACCTAGGTGGTCCTGAGGAAGAAGGTAGGCATATCGTGGGAGGCACAGGTCTTGAAGATGATGTTTAGAGGGACTGCCCCCAGCTCAGGTCAGCTTGGAGGGCTTCAGTGCCTTGGGCAACGCTGAAGGGTTGGTGTGGAGGAGGGGAGGGAAGATATAACCTAGACATTGGAGTTCAAGGAGGCCTGAGGTGGTGCTGGGTCAAGAGAATGTGGCTGGATGCTTCTGAGGAGTGAGGCCTTATCACCTCCACCAGGGCAGGGAAGATACAGTGGAGCTTGGGGCACAACTGTCAGCTCAAGTGCACTGTCTCTGTCCCAGAAGGCACAGGGGAGGTAGGGGAAAGGAAAGAGAGAAATCCAACCTGAGTGGGCCTATTGGTCTTGAGGGTGAAGGTCAGTGTACTTTTGTTTCTTTGTATTACTTTGTTTACTTTTATATATTTATTTTTTGAGAAATTTATACATCAGTACTTTATTTTTATTATTTCTGTCCTCTGTTGTCCTTCCGAACTCCTTCCATGTATACTTTGTTACCTCTCATTTATGATATCTACAAGGAAAGTTCATAGCACTAAGCACCTTCCAAAAGAAAATTGTAACAACTCATATTAACAACTTAAGAGCTAAAATGAAAGTGCTAGAAAAGAAAGAAACGAACACTCATAAGAGCAGCAGATGGCGGGAAATCATCAAACTCAGGACTGAAATCAACAACTTAGAAACAAAAAGAACAATACAAAGAATGGACAAAACTAAGAGTTGGTTCTTTGAGAAAATCAGCAAAATAGACAAGCCCTTAGCCAAACTAACTCAAAGGCAGAGAGAAAACACCCAAATCAATAAAATCAGAAATGAAAAGGGAGAAATAATAACAGACATTGAGGAAATCCAAAGAATCTTTAGGTCTTACTTCAAAAATGTGTATTCCACAGAACTTGAAACTGTAAGCAATATGGACAATTTTCCTGATAGATTCCACCTACCAAAGTTAAATCAAGATCAGGTTAACAAATTAAACAGTCCATAACCACTAAGGAAATACAAGCAGTCATTAAAACTCTCCTAACCAAAAAAAGACCAGGGCTCAATGGTTTCAGCACAGAATTCTACCAGACCTTCAAAGAAGAGCTGATACCAATATTCTTCAAACTCTTCTACAAAATAGAAACTGTAGGAACACTGCCAAAATCATTCTATGAGGACACAGTCATCCTGACACTTAAACCACATAACAAACAAAGAAAGAAAGAGAACTTCAGACCAATTTCCTTCATGAACATAAATGTGAAATTACTCAATAAAATACTGGCAAACTGAATCCAAGAACACATCAAAAGTATCATACATCATGATCAAGTAGGCTTCATCCCAGGAATGCAGGGATGGTTCAACATACAAAAATCCATCAACGTAATCCACCATATAAACAAGCTGAAAGAAAAAAAAAAAAACACATGGTCATCTTGCTAGTTGCTGAAAAAAAAAAACATTTGACAAAATCCAACAGCCTTTCATGTTGAAAGTCTTTGAGACATCAGGCATAAAAGAAATATACTGAGAAATAATAAAGGTGATATACAGAAAGCTGGTAGCCAATATCAAATTAAATGAAGAGAAACTTAAAGCATTTCCCCTAAAATTAGGGACAAGATAAGGATACCTACTCCCCCATATTTTTTTTACCATAGTACTTGAAATTCTAGCCAGAACAGTAAGACAACTAAAGGAGATAAAGGGGATACAAATTGGAAAGGAAGAACTCAAAGTATCCCTAAATGCAGACAATGTGATACTATACATAACTAACTCCAAAAATTCCACCTGAGAAATTCTACAGCTGATAAACTCTTTCAGCAAGTTGGCTGGACACAAAATTAATTTAAAAAATTGGTAGCCCTTCTTTACACAAATGACAAACGGGCCAAGGAAGAAATAAGGGAAGCAACATCCCTCACAATAGCCATAAATACTATAAAATACCTGGGGGTAACTCTAACTAAGCAAGTGAATGACCTGTACAACAAAAACTTCAAGTCTTTGAAGAAAGAATTTGAAGAGGATATCAGAAAATGGAAAGATCTCCCATGTTTGTGGATAGGTAGGATCAACATAATAAAAATGGCCACTCTCCCAAAAGTAATATACAGATTCAATGCAATTCCTATCACAATACCAACACAATCCTTTAATGACCTTGAAAGAACAACTTTAACTTCACATGGAAAAATGAAACATGAAAAACAGCTAAATAAATCCTGTACAGTAAAACAACATGTGGAGGTATCACCATCCCAGATTTCAAGCTGTACTACAGAGCAATAGTAATAAAAACAGCATGATAGTGGTATAGAAACAGACCAGTTGACCAAGGGAATTGAATTGAAGACTCAGAAATAAACCCACATATCTATGGTTGGTTAATTTTTTACAAAGGAGCCAAAACTGTACAATGGAAAAGGACAGCATCTTCAACAAATGGTGCTGGTGTAATTGGATGTCAACATGCAGAAGAATGCAATTAGACCCATGTCTGTCACCTTGAACAAAGTACAAGTGGATGAAAGACCTTAACACAAAACCTGATATACTAAAAGGAATAGAAGAGAATGTGGGGAAAACTCTGGAAGTCATTGCCACAGGTGAGAATTTCCTGAACAGAACACCAGTAGCTCAGGCACTAAGACCAACAATCGATAAATGGGACCTCATGAAACTGAAAAGCTTCTGTAAGGAAAGGATAATGACATTAGCACAAAATGGCAGCCTACAGATTAGGAAAAGATCTTCACCAACCCCACATCCGACAGAGGGCTGATATCCAAAATTTATAAGAATTCAGGAAATTAAACACCAAGAAAGTAAATAATCCAATCAAAACATGGGTACAGAATTAAACTGAGAATTCTCAAAAGAGGAATCTCAAATGGCTGAGAGACACTTGAAGAAATGTTCAACTTCCTTAATTGTAACAGAATATTTTTATTTATCAACTCTTATATTTAGTAATACATAAAAAATCTCAATAAAATACCTAAATCCTAAAACCTATAATCTAAAATCTATGATCTAAGTGTACCTTAACACCTAAGAACACTCTAGTACCTACTTAAAAACACTTAACTAACACTACTTAATCGTTCTTAAAAGGATATTAATATTCTTTTTTTAAATAAATTTATTTGTTGCTTCAGGTTACATCTCCATCATATTGTCCTCTTTCCCCCCTTCCCAGTCCCTCCCTCCCACCCTCTACCCCCTAACCCTTCTAACCCACTCCTCTGGAGTGGAATGTCCCTACATAACAGTCCCTAGCTGCAGGTCAGAAGTCATATGAGGGCCAAGAGCCTCCTCATACACTGGGGGCCTACAAGGCAGTACCACCAGTGAAAAGTGTCTCATTGCCAGGGAGAGAAAACTAAAAAACAAACAAACAAAAAAGTCTATTTCCATGTTCCCTTTGGTGCGTTGGTTGTAGTATAGATATCTGTACTATATAGCTAAAATACAACTATAAGTGAATATAGATGTCATGTGCATTCTTCTGAGTCTGGGTTACCTCCCTCAGGATGAGATTCTCTAGTTCCATCCATTTGGCTGCAAATTGCATAATTTCGTTGTTTCTGATAGCTGAGTAATATTCCATTGTGTAAATGTACCACAGTTTTTTAATCCATTCTTCAGTTGAGGGACATCAGGGTTGTTTCCAGTTTCTAGCTATTACAAATAAGGCTGCTATGAACATAGATGAGAAAACTTCCTTGTGATTCGGTGAGGAGTCATTTGGATGTATACCCAAAAGTGGTACGGCTGGGTCCTGAGGCAAATCTATTCCAAGTTTTCTAAGATATCAACAGACAGACCTCCATAGTGGTTGCACAAGCCTGCACTACCACCAGCAATGGAGTAGAGTTCCCCTTTCTCCACACCATAACCAGCATGTGCTGTCATTTGAGTTTTTGATCATAGCCATTCTGACAGGTGTGAGATGGAATCTCAGAGTCGTCTTGAGTTACATTTTTCTGATGATTAAGGATGTTGAGCATTTCTTCAAGTGTCTCTTGGCCATTAAGGATTCCTCCTTTGTGAATTCTCTATTTAACTCCGTCCCCCATTTTTTGATTGGATTATTTGGTTTCTTGGCATTTCATTTCTTGAGTTCTTTGTAAACTTTGGATATTAGCCCTCTGTCAGATGTGGGGTTGGTGAAGATTTTCTCCCAGTCTGTAGGCTGCCGTTTTGTTCGAATGACAGTGTCTTTTGCCTTACAGAAGCTTTTCACATAATAAGGGTATGTGCTGGAGAAATTATCTTCCAGGGCGCATGTAGAAACTTTGAAATTGTTTATGAATATCTAAAGCTGGTAATTTTTACTGAATAACTTTTTTTTTCTTTTGTAACTTTATCCAACCAAAACTGACAATGATCTGCCTTCCTCAGTCTCACAAGTGCTGGAATTAAAGGTGTATGCCAAAACATGAGGTTTCATACAGAGTAAATTTGTTTTATTTTTACCATAACCTTTATTTTGAAATATTTTGAATTATAATTGAATTCTAAAAATTTATCTTTAATGATTTTTCTCAGTGCTTTTTTGAGTGGAAATCAATTAAAATTTCAAAGTACTAAGAAAAAAGTTGGTGTTTATATCCACATGGACAATTTCCATAGTAAATTAGAATATAATCCTCTGTTAACTACACATTTTACTGCCTTTCAAGCAACACTTCTTTGTGATTATGATGAATTTAAACAATTCCAAATTATTTGATACCTATTACAAAAGTAGTACTTTACCAAGATTATATTTATTGCCAAAAATACTATAGTTTAAGACCCTAACCAGGAAAAGACAAAGCTGAGCAGAAATAACATATATCTGGATTTTTTAAAAATTCTATAAATATTATTACGTAGTAAACAAAAACAAAAAAAATTTAACCAAATTTAGCTTTTGATATAATAACATATAACTTTGAGCTTGTATCATTATAATTCAGTTTAATGATGCCTAAAAGTATGCAACATTTAAAGGCATAAAGCATATTTTCCACAAATAATGCATATAATATTAATTTATGGATGTTTATTTTGATGGGAAAGTATTAAATGAAAATAAATTGGGTGAGGTAGTATTCTAGTGGACTATTCCTTTAAAATTCCATGTTAAGTAAGATTAAATATTTGTTAATAAATAATTCTCATAAAATAAACGGACAGATGTCTATCTAAAACATTTTCTGAAGTTTTGAGTATTTTTCACACAAGTAATACAATTGAATTAAACATCCCTCTATCTTAATGAACATTAAGATTAAATCATTTATTTACAGATCAAAAAAATTTAATTGCTTAAATGAGTTGCTTGTAAACATAAAATGTTCCATTAACCATTACAATTAATGTGTTCAGTATTTGAATTCAAAATTTTTCCGTGTTTAAAATTGTGAACATTTGAAACATTTTTGTAGATTTAGTGATTAAGAAAAAATTATTTAATATCATTGAATAACAGGCATACTAAATATTTTATTGCCTTTTCTTTCGCTGATTATTAGAAGACTTCAAGTATATTTCCACCAGATGTTCATTATATGCACAAAAGCATAAAACTCATTCACAGCAGGATCATACTGCAATGTTACATGTCATTAAGTTACCTTAATGAAAGTAGACTAAATTCCTACTCCTTAAACCATTTAATTATTTCCTAAAATAGTCCAGTGGTTTTTTTTTCTGTTGACATAGAAGGGAATATACAAACAACAGAAGAAGATTAGAATGACTAATGTGGAAAAGGTCAGTTGGTGAAGTAAAGACTTTAGTATTATGTACTAACACAGGAGTATTTATGGACGTGTATGTAGATAGATTCGAAGATGCTATTCTGTCAGTTGAGAGTTCCAGGTAGTAAGAAGCATGATTCATGATTAACCACAGGACTCCTAACACAATGTTCTAGATTTTTAATATTCCTCAACAAAAACAAAAGATGTAGGAATCTTTGTGAAATAGTTGATACTATTACAGGGAAAGGAAAACCAGAAAATGATCTTGGAATATCTTATAGCATCTATAGCACCAGAAGTCATGTAAGAAAGTCCTTATATATAATGGTTTCTATCAAATGGATATAGTACTACTTTGAAAGAACTCATTGATTGAAAGTGAACATTTTTGAGGCAACTCACGTTGCTTCAGCTGCAAGCTACTTTGTAGTACACGCTTTCCCCTGCCATGATGAACAATATCCACAAAACATGAGCCAAAGCAAACTTCCTCTTATTCAAGCTATTTTTTATCAGGCATTTGGACATAGTAAGCAGAAAAGTCATGAATATTGATGTAAAGAGAGACAGAAAATGGCTGGGAGTGTAGAGACAAGGACTCTGAATTAAAAAATCTCAGAATGTCTTTGGTTTTGTGGTCAGGAATGCCAGAATAAAGCTCTGATTTCTTATTTCTCCACAAGTGAACACTGTAGACTACTGAAATTTCGGTCCAAACACTACTACATGCTAGAGAAAGCTTTACAATTTGATCACTAGATTTTCAACTAGAAAACAAATGATACCTAGTCTCCAATTTATCCCATCACCTAAATTTTGGGGGGATAACTCTTTTACAAGGAGAATGTTATAGTAGCTATAATCAGGACTGTTGAATCTTCTTTGGGCCAACCCACTTTCTCCTACTTAAAAAAACCCAAAGGAAAAAAAAAAAAAAACAAAACAACAACAAAAAACCTGTCTCTGGCCCTGGCCCTGGGTAGAGACACATATTCTAAGCTAGTCTGGACAAAAGACCATTCCTCTGGAATGCTGAACATTAAGTCATGCAAAATGTAAAAATGTTTTTTAGTTTTCTTTTCCAGAAAGTCCATTCTTGGTGTATTCACTTCTGAAGTGTTTAATGGAACAGCCACAGGCCTAGATTAAAACTGCCTGCTTTTCAGACTTACTCAAAAATGTAAGTTTTCCTTTATCATCTTTTATTCTTTTTACCCCTTTTCAGACTCTGACTACAGCTTCAATATGTTTCCCCAGAATTCTGTGTTTTCTCACTCTTTATCTGGAGCACTTCCACCTTCTGTCACAGGCTTGCTTATTCGAATTCCATTGTTAATTGTCTTTCTCTAACTCAAAAGTCATAATTTTCTCTTATTCTCCATTTTCTTCCACTGGAAAATTACCAAGAATTACATCTTTATTGAGCTGGGATTTTTCTTTTAAACTCTAAGAAAATGGCCCTGAAACTATTATCTATCTATCTATCTATCTATCTATCTATCTATCTATCTATCTATCATCATCATCATCTCTTTTGAAATTATTTTAATAGAGAGACTAAGAACCCTGAGAGGAAAACCTATATTTTCTTAGTAACTTATGAGTAAGCAAATAGCTAAGATATATAATATCACAGATGTGTTTCTACAAGATTTCTACTAACAATATAACCACAAAAAATCTATATGAGTATTGATGAAACTAGTTTATTTGATTGAATTTTTGCTTTTAATCTAAAATAAGGTTTCTTAATATATATAAATAATATATAGATTATTTCTAACAGTATTGTACTTTTGTGTCAATTTTAAGTTAATCATGCATTTTTTCATATAAGCTATTGTTTGTAATCAAAAAAATCATAGTATTTACTGTTATAAGAGAAGGAACCATCTGTTGGACTGAAAGGGGAATCTTCTGGGGGGAAGAGGGTGGAAGGGCGGGATAGGAAGGGGGAATAGGGAAGGGTTTGTGACTGAGATGTAACTTGAAGAAAAAAAATAAAGTATTAAAAAAACAAAAAAAAAACAGAAACAGCAGCTGTGAAAATCATCAGCACAAATGTCAACTGTAGACAGCGTTGCTGAAAATATGCTGGTTATTAACCGCACCCTCTCCAGCTTAAAGAATATACACAGTTTGTAAGAAAATGTATAATCACTTCATAGTGCTATGTCTCATAAGGCTCATGAGAAGAAGAGGTGAGGAGATCATTAGGTGTTTTCACATGAAATGAGGGAATCTTTTCTTAAGGACATATGTAGTATCTTGAGATAACTCCAGGACATCCATACCTCTGATTTTATTTAGCATTACCCTCTTTGGATATATTTATATACTATCCTTGTTAGAGTCTACTTAGTTTTAAAGTTTTCATTTGACTTGTACTCTTATTGTTTATATTTTAAACTTATATATAAACTTATATATAAGCATATATATTCCATTGCCCTGTGCAATATAAGGTCATTTTCATACAGACATATATTATAACTTGAGAATCTTCCCACTTTACCTTGCTACTCTCCCTGTACCAATGATCCTCCCATTCCCTTAAACAGTTTTGATTATACTTTCATGTCATTACACATACACAATCCTAAGGCTCTGGAACCTTAAATGATCTGAAAACATAAAGTAGTAATCCTTCTGAATCTGGCTCAATGTTTGATATTTAAATGAATTGTTTGAAAAGATAACTTGGTGCTATCAGGACAAATAAGCAAATACCATGAAGTTATTAATAATATGAAAATGCAAAACAAAGGAAAAACACTGAAGAGGCAACTGATTATATACTTCAGCTATAATTTCTTTTATAATTTCCATTGAAGTTCAAGTATTTATCTACTGTTAAAGTTAACATGAAAAATATTAGGCTAATATAAAAATATCATGGCATTTATATATAAAAAAGAAAGTTTTAGTGTTATAAATGTATATATGTAATTCTATTTTGTTCTTACTTATTTCCTTCCTTTTTTTTGGTTGCTTTACTCTATCTTAATTAGTTCACTGGTCTTTAATGTTACATGTATCTCATTCCTCCCTCTTCATCACTTTCCAACCCTTTAGATCTCTGCCTCCTTCTTTCATGCCCTACAAACATAAATAAAATAGAGCTAAAATTTAAGTACAGATTATGAATGAGTTAATTGTCTTTCAGAGACATTTTGCTTCACAGAATGATCTCCTGCCCCAGCCATTTTCCTTCAAAGTCATGCTTTCATCTTCTTTACAGCTGAATAAAATTACATTGTGTATATGTACCACCTTTTCTTTATCCATTCTTATGTTGAGGGACATTTTGACTGCTCCATAACTCAGCTGTAGTGTAGCTATAAACAGGGAAATGTAAGTACCAATGCATTTTGCTGACTTATGAGAAATGTTAGCCTTATATTATCGGAAGCATATCACACGTTAGGAAATACTCTCATCTCATTTGATCCTCACAAGAAACTTTTTGAGTCTGATAATATCTTACTTCTGCAGATGGAGGAAACTAAATTCTACAGAAATAAAGTAGCTTATCCAAGTTATGAGGAAAGGGTTTCAAAAAGTTGGAAAATGAGACATTTTTTGAGCACTAAAGAAAATTAGGCAGAGAGGCTATATATCCATTCTATAATTTTCCAACACTAGTAAGAGCTTAATTGTGAGGAACATGGCAGAGATAGATGTTATGGAGAAGAGGTGGCAGAGTGGATGACAGTGGTAGAAATAAAGTCAAACAATAGCACAGGAAATGCTACCTCGGCCTTCTTGACAATCTGCAGCTTACCAACTCACTAGTCCAAGGGCTTTACTTTTCATATTTACTGCACTTCAAATAATCAGTGTATGTATTTTCCTTATAGATCATTCCAGGAATACAGAGACCATACCTGTCGTCCCATCACTGTATTTTTCATTCCCAATGAAGTGTCTGGTAGATGGTAGGTTCCCTAGTGAGAATTATTTAGTTCATCAGTGAAAGAAGGTATAACTGAAGATATCAAATCTGTAACTCTCATAGGTGATTTTTAGATTGAAAACTAAGATTCAAAGTCAAGGGGAGAATTGAACTCAGGAGATTTAGAGGAACTTGTAAGTAAAAAAAAAAAAAGGAATTTACTTATAGTGTCCCTTTTATTGTAGATTTTTTATTGTGTCTCATCAATCATTTTATGTTATTTTGTAGATAATATTTATGACTTTCATTAATAAAATTTAGAGATGTGATTCTTTTCCTTATTGTATCTTCTGAGTATTCTTTATGAGCAACAGTTTCTAAAAGGAGGCTTTTAAATTCCTTGTTTCCTGTCAGTGAGACACTTTGCCCTAGTGGTGCTGCCTTGTAGGCCCCCAGTGTATGAGGAGGCTCTTGGCCCTCATATGACTGCTGAACTGGGGTGGGGGAGGGGACTGTTATGTAGGGACACTCCACTCCAGAGGATGGAAGGTATAGGGGGTAGAGGGTGGGAGGGTTGGAAAGAGGGTACTGTGATGAAGATGTAACCTGAAGTAATAAATAAATATTAAAAATAAATAAAAAAAATCATAATTTCTTTTTTAAGGTAAACATCAGAATCAACTTTATGGACTTTTAAGAGCAATATCCAGAAATTTCTGATATTGGATA
>CAJQZJ010028970.1:0-10523 GCA_907164525.1 Lophiomys imhausi | reverse complement strand
AACTTTTAGCATGAAGGGGTGTTGGATTTTGTCAAATGCTTTTTCTGTATCTAGCGAGATTATCATGTGGTTTTTTTCTTTCATCTTGTTTATATGGTGAATTACTTTGATAGACTTTCGTATTTTGAACCATCCTGCATTCCTGGGATGAAGCCTACTTGATCATGATGTATGATATTTTTGATGTGTTCTTAAATTTGGTTTGCTAGTATTTTATTAAGTATCTTTGCATCTATGTTCATGAGGGAGATTTGTCTGAAGTTCTCTTTCTTTGTTGGGTCTTTGTGTGGTTTAGGAATCAGAGTGACAGTGGCCTCATAGGATGAGTTTGGCAGTGTTCTTTCTGTTTCTATGTGGTGGAAGAGTTTGAAGAGTAATGGTGTTAGTTCCTCTTTGAAGGTCCGGTAGAATTCCGTGCTAAAGCCATCTGGCCCTGGGCTTTTTTTGGTTGGGAGATTATTAATGACTGTTTCTATTTCCTTGGGTGTTATTGGGCTGTTTAAGCTGTTAATCTGATTTTGATTTAGTTTTTGTACGTGGAATTTATCGAGGAAATTGTCCATTTCGCTTAGGTTTTCAAATTTGGTGGAGTATAGATTTTTAAAGTAGGACCCAAATATTTTCTGGATCTCCTCAATGTCTGTTGTTATTTCTCCCTTTTCATTTCTGATTTTGTTGATTTGGGTTCTTTCCCTTTGTCTTTTAGTTAATTTGGCTAGGGGGTCTGTCTATTTTGTTGATTTTTTGGAAGAACCAAATCTTGGTTTCATTGATTCTTTATATAGTTCTTTTTGATTCTAAGTTGTTGATTTCAGCCCTAAGTTTGATGATTTCCTGCCTTCTGCTCCTCTTCGGCGTGTTTGTTTCTTTTTTTTCCAA
This sequence comes from Lophiomys imhausi, assembly GCA_907164525.1. Classification (NCBI taxonomy): domain Eukaryota; kingdom Metazoa; phylum Chordata; class Mammalia; order Rodentia; family Muridae; genus Lophiomys; species Lophiomys imhausi. The sequence goes on along the minus strand of CAJQZJ010028970.1, from coordinate 9,644 downwards.
TTCACCCAGCTTAGCTGTTAATTCCCTAATATGAGCTGTCACAATTTTCTTTTTGAATGCACTTAGTGCTATGAACTTTCCTCGTAGCACAGCTTTCATTGTATCCCATAGGTTTGGGTATGTTGTGTCTTCATTGTCGTTGGATTTTAAGAAGTCTTTGATTTCCTTCTTTATTTCTTCCCAGACCCAGTGGTCATCCAGTAAGGAGCTGTTCAATTTCCATGTGTGTGTAAGCTTTCTGTTGATTCTTTTGCTTTTGAAGACCAGCTTTATTCTGTGGTGGTCTGATAAGATACAAGGTGTTATTTCAATTTTCTTGTATCTATTGAGACTATCTTTGTGTCCAACTAACTATGTGGTCGATTTTGGAGAAGGTTCCGTGGGGTGCTGAGAAAAAGGTGTATTCCTTTGTGTTTGGGTGAAACGTTCTGTAGATATCTGTTAGGTCCATTTGTTTCATGATCTCTGTTAAACTCAATATTTCTCTGTTTGGCCTCAGTCTTGATGATCTGTCCATTGTTGTGAGTGGGGTGTTGAAGTCTCCCACTACTAATGTGTTGTGATCGACATGCTATTTAAGATTTAAAAGTGTTTCTTTTACAAAAGTAGGTGCTTTTGTATTTGGGGCATAGATGTTCAGTACTGAGATTTCCTCTTGATGAATATTCCCTTTAATGAGTATATAATGCCCTTCTTTGTCTTTTTTCATTAACTTCAGTTGGAAGTCTGTTTTGTTTGATATTAGGATGGCTACTCCAGCTTGCTTCCTGGGTCCATTTGCTTGGAAAACCTTTTCCCAGCCCTTCACTCTGAGGTAGTGTCTATCTTTGGTAGTGAGATGTGTTTCTTGAATGCAGCAAAAGGACGGGTCTTGCTTGCGGATCCACTCTGTAAACCTGTGTCTTTTTATTGGGGAGTTGAGTCCATTGATGTTGATGGATATTAGTGACCTGGGGTTGTTATTTCCCATTAGTTTGGTATAGGTGATGGTCCTGTGCCTCTTTTGGTTTAGTTGCTGAGGGGTTTTCTATTCCCTTTGTTTTCGTGGGTGAAGTTTTCTTCTCTGGGATGGAATTTTCCTTCTAGGATTTTCTGTAGGGCTGGGTTTGTGGGGAGATATTGTTTAAATTTGATTTTGTCGTGGAATATCTTGTTTTCTCCATCTATGTTGATAGAGAGTTTTGCTGGGTGTGGTAGTCTGGCTGGGCACCTATGATCTCTCAGGACTTGTAGGATGTCTGTCCAGGCCCTTCTTGCTTTTAAAATTTCTGTGGAGAAATCAGGTGTAATTCTGATGGGTCTGCCATTGTATGTGACTTGACCTTTTTCTATTACAGCTTTTAATATTCTTTCTTTGTTCTGTACATTTGGTGTTTCAATTATTATGTGGCGAGAGGAGTTTCTTTTCTGATCTAATCTGTTCCGTGTTCTGTAAGCCTCTAGGATTTTTATTGGCATCTCTTTTTTCCGGTTTGGGAAGTTTTCTTCTATGACTTTGTTGAAGATATTTCCTGGACCTTTGAGTCGGGAGTCTTCTCTTTCCTCTATGCCTATGATTCTTAGGTTCCGTCTTTTCATTGAATCCTTGATTTCTTGGATGTTGTGGGTGAGAGATTTTTTAGCCTTCTCATTTTCTTTGGATGTTGTACTGATATCTTCCATCGAATCTTCCATGCCTGAGATCCTGTCTTACATCTCTTGCATCCTATTTTTCATACTCACATCCGTAGTTCCTGTTCTCATCCCTTGATTCTCCACTTCCTCTTTTAACCCTGACTGTGTTTTCTTTATTGTTTCTATTTCTATTTTCATGTCTTGTATGGTATTGTTCGTTTTGTACATTTCCTTCTCCAGCTTGCTTGTTTTTGTCTGAAAATCTTTCATTGCTTTGTCCTTTTCCTGTTCACGCTCTGTCACCTTGGCTTGGAGTTCTTTAATGGTGTTGTTCATTGTTTTGGCTTGTAAAATTGTGGCTTCTTTGAATTCCTTCATAGATTTAAGTTCTTCTTGAAGGGACTCTGTCACTTTCCATAATGCAGAATTGTCATCGTTTTCATGTGTTACTGTTGGTGTGAGGTCATCCGAATTGGATGAGCTAGGATAATTCTGCTTTGTTGGGGTCATATTTCCTTGATTTCTATTTTTTCTTGGACCTTTGACCATGTGGTTGTGTTTAGCTGTCTGTTCTTGTCCTTTTCTGTGCTTGGATCCACAGGGGATGCTTTGGTGAAGAAGTCAAATTGCTTGGCTATCTGTCGTTGCTTACAGGGGGATCTCAGGGTCACTGTGGTTTTAATAGCCTGAAGCGCAGTGAGCTGGTGCAGCCTATTCCCAGGTAGTGACTAATGGTCCGGGATTGTTTCACTGCTCCCAGTTCAGACTTCTCTATGTTGCACACTGAGTGATCAGCCTGTAATTGTTCTGATGGTGTGGACCTGTTTGCCCAGGCACAGATTTTGTGGGCTTTGTTTTTCGTCACGGAGGCTAACAGGGCCCGGCTCCATACCTAATATGTCTGGGTTTACCAGAATACAGCTATGGTCCCCTGGCTTCTGGTTTCCCACTAGGCTTCTCCGCCACAGGCCTGGCCGCTTCCCTCCCTATCTGCTCTGCCTTGGGTGGGCGGAGCTTCGGCCCCTCCTGCCACCTGAGCCGGCCTCCCGCCCTAGCTGCTTTGCCGTGGGTGCGTGGGGCTTCGGCCCCTCCCGCCACCTGAGCCGGCCTCCCTCCCTAGCTGCTTTGCCGTGGGTGCATGGGGTTTTGGCCCCTCCCGCCGCCTGAGCTGGCCTCACTCCATAGCTGCTTTGCCGTGGGTGTGCCGGGCTTCAGCCCTGCCGGCCTCTGCTCTGGCTCGAGCGCCTGCGGATCACCCACCGAGCACCCTGTTTCTTCCTTGTTAAGACTTCAACTATTCTGCAAAATTTCCTAAGTAGTTATAAGGTCCTCCTGAGGTGTGGGAAGCCCAGTAGGCTAGTGGGCGATCGCCATGTGGCCTTTGATTCTGCCTGCATTGTGATGGGATCGATCTTACCAGGCGCCTCTCCAAATGGGAGTTCCCGAATCCCGGGTTTAGTGGCTTCCGTGTCTGCGAGAGATGGGGGGAGAGCCTTGCCCTGGGACTTTTAACAGTCCCTTGGGAGCTGTGAGTGTTCCCGGAGGGACCAGACCCTCCGGTTTTTGCACAGTGTCCAACAACTCTGTGTTTTCTATGGCTCTTCTCTCCCACATTCAAAATGCATCCGTGCAGTTCGCCACCATCTTGGCCCCCAGTGGGACAGTTTTGAGAGCTCAAATACAACCCACACTGACGCATCGACTGGTTTTTACAAAGATGCCAGGAAATCCGAATAGGAAAAACAGAGTCTCTCTAAGAAATTTCTTCTCTGTAAAAAAATTCCACTGAGCACTTGATGAAGTCTATTTTAAATTTAAATTGCTTTGATAAGTATGAAAAATTAATAATATTAAAATTTCTGATTTGTATACTTGGCACATCTTTCCATTAATTGATATTTAAAATTTTTTTAATTTTATCAAAAATTATTAGTGTTTTGTGGTTTTCAGTGTAGAAATCAATCATGTCTTCAATTAAATTTATTACTGAATCTTTTTTTCTTTTTGATGCCTCTTTTAGTAAAATTGACTTTTGGATAGGTCATCATTAATGTTTAGAAATGCTGATCTTTGCATGCATTTTTATTCTGCAACATTATGATTTTTTTCATTGACTCTAAGAGTTTGTAGAGTTTGGTTTTACATATGGAGGATTGCATCATATGCTAAGGTAGGTAGCTTTAGCTTTTCTTTCCTGGTTTGATTTTAATTTCTTTTTCTTGCCCAATTTTTCTGGTTGGGGAGGCCTTCCAGTACTCTGGTGCCTTTTGACTTTGTGTGGAAAAACTTTCAGTTTTTAGTATTGAATATAATGTTAGTTTGAGCTTCTTATAGATCACCTGTTTTTGTGGTTGGTGTTGAGTCCTCCTCTGACAGTGGTTAATCATGGCTAGAGCCACCCATGGGATGCTTCTATGTTTACTGTCAAATCCATGGTTCCTGTTAAAAGGGGACTGATGGGCATGTCTGGACACATGGAATCTTCTCCAGGGCCATAGACCTACAAATCTCCTCTGAATCCAGAGAGGTGGACCTATTCTTTCATTTAGAGCCAGACCCACGAAGGTAGAACAGGACGTACCTGCCTTTTTCAAAGTAGTTTTCTTCTGTCCTGAGCTCTGTGAAGATGTCAAAGCCTGTAACTTGAAGAGTCTCATCGATGCGGCAATGTATGGAGAGAAAATGGGAACTGTCCAGGCAGCCACTGGTATGTCATTTCTTAGTTTGGGAAGCTGCAGGCCCTGTATTTCCTATAAAATCAGATATATTTATCCCTCTCAGGTGGTTGAAGAACAGATAGCTAGAGTCTCATAATTAAATTTTGAGTTGTTTAGGAGTCAAGAGAGTGTTATAGATCTAAGAAGATACTTTTAAAATTGTGTTGCAAGTTAGTATGAATGTTGAGTCAGATATAGAACTTTAAACTCATGGAGATGGTTAGATAGTAGAATGTTAAAGTCAGGTACCAAATACATATGGACTGGACATTGGGAATGTACGCTAAGCCATATAACCCTCATAACTGTGGCCTAATTACCTCTGTTGTTTTGTATTGTATTTATTATTATAAGAGAAAGAGCTATTTGTTGGACTGAAAGGGAAAACTGTAGGGGGAAATAAGATATACCTTAAACTTAAAAGAAAAAAAAAAGGAAAAAGAAGGGGGAAGAAGGGGGGGAGGGGACTGTAGGGGGGAATAGGGAGGAGACTGCAATTGGGTTGTAACTTGAAGAAATAAAAAATAAAGGAAAAAATAAAGTCACATTTGTAGTGGTTAGCAATTTATTTATTCTTTGTGGGGAGATGAAAGTTTGAGAGATCTTTATTCTGCCATCTTGCTGACCTGAGAGGTTTTTATTTCAGAAATCTTAAGACACAGCATCTTAGGCTACCTTAAGAGAGCTTTACACCACTGAACATTTGGTGAAGTGCTGAAATCTTCAAACTGGCTCTTAAGAAGTGAGTTTTGTTACCTGACACATGTTTTCTAATCAGACAGTATCTCACCAATTTATAGAGAAAATTCTTACCTCATCATCATTTGTAAAATCCTAGAAGGTAAATCTGAAATGCTTGTGAACAGTTCTGAGCCAGCCACTGGTGCAGCTGCATTAAGGCATGTTAGCTCAGAAAGCTTGGGTTCTATTGCTAAAAAATTGAGAGTCAGTGCTGAAAGCTTGGTAAAGTTATTTTGTGATGAATACCCGCAGCATAGAGCTCTACAGCAAACAATTTGTTTAATCATTTACCTCTGCTTATTCCCCAAAGAGAACTGCCTGCCTTGTTTCTATTTCTATGTTTAGACATTCACAAGGCAAGCTTCATGAAAGTGTGCATGAATTAAGGTAGCAGACCTTAGTTTGTTATGGATTCATAGTGTACAGATCAAAGAAAAATGTCACAATACAAGAATGTGACAAAGGTGGAAGCTTATTTAATTGTGGGTTCAGTGTTGTACTTTCTGATTTTGCAGTGAACTAAATGACGTATACCTGAAAATGAATGGAGGCGTATGGAGGACAAAATGAGAATTACGAAAATGGGAATAATTAGAATTATCTTTTTATTCTCAAATAGTTCAAGTAGATCTTTGCCATATACTATACATCATATCATACAAGTCATATACATATATATATTGTATACATATACATCATATACTTATACGTCATATACATACAAAGCTTTACCATTTGTTTTTGAAAGTAAAATTTTGCTAAACCTTTCTCTCCTTCAAGTTCCCTTCCCCATGCTCTGTGCTATTTTGTTATTTAGAGTCAGTATCAGTACTGGTGCGTAGTGGAGGGTAAGCCGAAGGCATCCGTCCTAGCTTGAAGGGAGGCTTAAGACCTCCTCTGAGTTTTCTATTTATAGTGAGAATGGAAGAATGATGGGCTGCTGTCTTTTCATCTAGACTCTCTCAGCTGCATTGTAGAAACTGCCTTTGTGGAAATTTCTCATTCATTCCTGAACTTAATATCTTACAGCATGTGAAGTGAAAGCAGCACTTTCATACATGTAGAAGAAAATGTGGGAATTTAAAAGTTTGGAGAGTTAGTCATCCAAAAGTAATTCTTAAGTGAAAAACAAAATTGTTGGTGCTACATGGCATTTCAAATGGATCATTCATTGCCTTGCCACAGATGCTCCACTTGTCAATACTCTCTTCTTTTATACCATAAGCCTGGCATCTCATCTACTATGTTCATTAATATAATTTCAGCTACCGATAAGTCAGTTGTTCTCAAAGGCCAAATTTCATTTGTTGATTTGCCTGGGAGCATTTTATACTGTCTGGTGGAGGATAACAGCTAATGTATTCTTTTGTAAGAGACTTTGGCACATGGTGATTTAAAATAAAAAAATAGCTTTATATATTGTAAATGATATTATAATAACAATTATGTTGGTTTTATTTTATTTTTAATGTGTGTGTGTGTGTGTGTGTGTGTACTTGTGAGTGCAAGGGCCCCTGGGGGCCAGTAGAGTGTCATATCCTGTGCATCTAGGGTTATAGGCATTTGTGAGCCACCTGATGTGAATACTAGGGACTAAACTTGGGTCTTCTGAAAGAGGAGAATGTACTCTTAATCACTGTGCTATTTCTCCACTCCCATCTCTGCTGATTTGTATTTTTCATTATTCAAAGTTTTCAGCTCTTATTGCTAGCTTTGTGCCAATCAAGGGGAAAAAAAAGGTTTACTGAGGAATGATAGGTACCAATATGTTGGAGAATATAGAATTCTTTTCATATGATCAAAACTATGTTCCTTTTTTAATATCCATAAGTTTGGGGGATGCTACCATGAATGTATATAATTCTCATCCCCTTTTCTTTTTTTCCCACTAGACATTTACTTAAATAAGTAGATTTATTCAGCGGACTTTTGGTCTTGTTGTGCTAGTTTATTACATAAATATAAAATGCTGCCAAATTGTATACTTGGCAGAGAGCTGGCTAGTTAGTAGTAGGATGCTGGTAATTGGTGGAAGTCTATAATTAATGATTTCTTAACAGATTTATATCTATAAGGAAATGAGTTCATTTCATATCTTACTGTTTCCAGAGCATTCATAAACGACTCTGTTTAGCCCTGGGTTCTCTCTTGCTTCTTTCCACTTTATCAGAGTTACTTTATATCCTGGAAACCTGTTAATACCTTGCAGATATTCAGAGCAGTGTGCTTTAAAATGACTGTGAATTTACATAAGTGTAAGGAATATGTGCTCATTTCATTCCCTGGTGAAGGGAATGTGGCTTAAACTTTGAACAATGAATTGCTTGTGGATATTTAAAGTTTCCCTAATTAGATAAGGAAGTTTCCAGTAAAGAATGGTAAAAATCACAATTACCAGAGACTCTAACAATAGTGTCAATTTTGATATTTAATGGAACAACAACAAACTGCAGTAAATGCTGCATATAAGAAGACAGAGGGACTCAATCAATCTAAAAAAGCAGGTAGTAAAAACTACACACACACACACACACACACACACACACACACACACACACACGAACACACACACATATGTATATATACTAAGAGTACCCATTTTAACAGCAACATGGATAAAGTGTTGAAAGAGAAGGTTCTACAGCACTGATGTAGAGCCAGATGGTAGGGAAGACTGTGAGACTGACAGAACCGATGGAGATCTCCTTCAAAAGCAGGGTGTGTATCAAAGGGCACCTGAAGCAATTGAGAATTCTGCATGGGAAATTGCAAAGGAAGGTCAAAGATGTTGGCTCTTGCAGGATCATTTATCAGACCATCCAATTATAAACATGTTGGGCAGGGTGTGAAATGCCAAAGAATGATGCTAGTTCTAAAGAGATTGGGGGTAGACAGGAATGACAAATGAACTGCAGTTCACCAGCATCCATCTTTTTTGGAAACACTAGAGTGGAAAAGGCCACTAACATTCCTGCTGCCACAGTGGGAATGTTCTTGAGACTGTAGCTGGGTTTAGACTCCAGCATAATTTTCTACACAATTTGGCCAATATCTGGGGAGCCTCAGTTTCCTTGCTTTTTTTTTTGGTTTTTCGAGACAGGGTTTCTCTGTTTAACAGGTCCTTGCTTTTGTATATGGCCCAGGTCATACTATTTTTCTGGGATTTATTCATAAATAGTTTGTAGGGACACATAGTCACACTTATTTTTATTTAATACTGTCTTCAATAATTTTTGAGGATATTATTGTCTGCATTTAATTGTAGATAAGCAGGAAGAAATTGTTTTGAGAATACACAATTAGCTTAAACTTGATCAATTTCATTCCTAAATCCAATTTTCAATAAATTGTGTCCTCATTTAAAAAAACTGACAAGACATGGGGTTTATCTACTGATATTATTTCCATTTAATTATTCATTTGCACATTATTTAGAACTTATTGTATTCTTAGACATTCAATTGTAAGCAAAGAGATAGAACACACTAGTAGAGAGTGCAATGAGAAAAAACATGTTATCTGCTGTCTGACAAAGCAGAGAAGGACAAAGTATGAGGCCAGACCCCATTTCTCACTAAAGAAATTTGTCAACAAGTTGGTGGTTAAAATCACCAAGAAATCAATCAAGAAATAAAATTTTCAGGCTTAAAATCCCATTTTATACATTGTGTAATTCTATGGATGTTTATATAAAGGAAAGATTACATGTGTAACTATATTTAAACCAATAATATTTTAGAAGATTAACTAGAAATAATTCACTCTCATATATATAGATATATATCAATATGTGTCACTTTTTCTATCTATTCATTCTCTATCTATTTTGATGCGTGTGTATGTGTTAGTGTGTGTTTGTGTGATTATCTTCACATATCAAAACATTAGAATTATGCAGGAAAAATAGTGAATACCAGATAACATTTCTGAGTTCAATATAATAAAACAATATTCATAAGGAAGGATTTGGGGGTGTTAACATTGGAAGATTAATAGCATGAGAGCAGAATGAGGAATGCTTGAAAGAGAAATTAAACAAGCAAGGCCTCTAAAAATTCTGGGATTGTAAACACGCACAGAATACATGGGGATCAGTTATTACTAGGACATGGAAAACACGTCTGTCACCTTGACAAGCCAGCTGGAGATGCAGAGGGGGCACTGAACTGTTTTTTATTCGAGATTTACATGCCTGGAATTGTCTTCATGTTGTACAATTTTGCAATAATAGCAACAAGAGAAGAGCCAGCAGCACAGTCATAGATACCTGAGTACTGAAGGTTGGGAGTATATTAGAACAAGGTATACTAAAATGGATTGATGTAGAAAGAGAGAGAAGATAACAAAAAAGAAAACAACAACAAAGGAAGAACCTCTAGGTCAGTAGTCATCAATACTGATCAACATCTTTGCTCTTTATGAAGGGAAGATTGGATCCCAGAAATCAATATCTTTTATCTTTATGAAGGGAAGATTGGATCAAATTTTGTGTAAGTCTATGTATTTTGTATACATACACACAGACAAGACTATATCTATGTTTAATACATGTATCATATGTATGTGTTCATG
>CAJQZJ010028967.1:0-54090 GCA_907164525.1 Lophiomys imhausi | reverse complement strand
GAGGGCAATTGTCCTAGGGTTGGGATTGGGGCAGGGCTCTGTTCTTATCGTTCCAGGAGAATGGAAGCGTCCATTAGGAGAGCCCGGGGACAGCTGGACAGCGGAATCCTCAGCAGAGAGCAGAATCAGGCACCAAGGAGGACGAGTGACCCAGTTGATTCTGCCTCGCAGACTTCCTCAATAGCTGTCTCCATCGGGGGCCTGCAACCACCACAGCAATCCAATGTCACTGGGATTGCTCAGCTCTACACAATGCCCCGGCAGGAACCTCAGTGAAGCCTGCAAGATCAGCTTAGGTCATCTAAACAGCTGAGAACAGAAGGACTGAACATAAAAGGAGTGTACTAACATTTTTAATCATTTTTCCCATTTGGGTTCGGGCCCCAAACAGGTCTACTACGAACCAAATCAGCAGGAAGTCACTTTAAGAGAATGACGTCCCATACCCAGAGGGTGGGGAGGGTGTTTCTCCGCCCTTCTTTTTGGTTATTTGAAGGATAACTGAAAACTCTGATATGTAGGGGAAGAGACTACAAGCTGATAAATGGTCCTGTCTTAATGGGTTTTGGAGGTTAGCCCCAGGGAATTCCTACTTTTCCTTTTCTGTATCCTTCTTCCTCTCCTATGTAGGAGTGCATGGGCTTGAGAAAAATGAGATATAGACATAGCACAGGAAGGTCCAAGAAGAAGGGACAGATTATTGAATATGCCCTTATACCTTTGTATATTGATACAAAATTAGTAGTTTATTTGGCTAAAGTGGTATTGACCATTGTTTATTGTGCAAAAATAAGATTGTATTGGATTACATCGGTATTGATCTTTGTATATTGATACAAAATTAAGATTATAGTTGGCCACAATGGTATTGACCCTTGCATATGGACGTAATATTAAGATTATATTGGGCTACATAGGCATTGATCTTGGTATATTGATACATAATTAAGAGTATATTTAACCACAATTGAATAGATCTTTGTATATTGATACAAATTTAAAGGTAACGCTTCCTAATGGTATCATACCTAGAGATACTTAAAAATAAAATGTGAAGCTCTGGCCTCTTGATGCCAACCGTCTAAAATGGTCTAGGATAGTTAAAACAAACTCCTAGTCATGCAAACATGTCACTTTGTTAGCTACTATGACAGTCTATCACAGATATTCTCTAAACTACCCAGTAATCAAGTTGCTAAGAGACAAGCAACATTTGCTTATCTAAATACAAGAGATGGATAGGGCATCTTCAAAAACCCCTAGAGATCTGCAGAATATGGCATTCAAAGATGTTATCTTAAATCAAGATTTTTTTTTGATATCGAGACATATCAGCGCCTGACAGCACCCCCTATTCTACTCCAAGTAGAAGATAAGCATCGAAGAACCTCCACTGTAAGATGGTTGAATTAGTGGCAAGCCTTTCTCTTGGCATGAAAAAACCCCTTGCACCAACTGCAGACAGACTGATGTCCAAAAAGGACAAAACTTGGTAGCAGGGTAGTTGACAGCCTAACTCTGCCAAGACAGGGTAGGTAAGTCCTTCATAATCCCTGCTCTACAACAAATGTCTGTCAGAGAAACAGGACCCAAAGGCTGAAGATTGATGCTGGAATGTATGGAGAGAAAATGGGAACTGTCCAGGCAGTCATTGGTATGTTCTTTCTTACTTTTGGAAGCTGCAGGCCCTGCACTTCCTATATAAGCAAATATATTTATCCCTCTCATGTCTCTGAGGTGGTTGAAGAATAGACAGCTAGAGTCTCATAATTAAATTTTGAACTGTTTAGGAATCAAGAGGGTGTTATAGATCTAAGAAGATACTCTTAAAAGTGTGTTGCAAGATAGTATGAATGTTGAGTCACATATAGACCTTTAAACTCATGGAGTTGGTTAGATAGTAGAATGTTAAAGTCAGGGGCCAAATATGTATAAACTGGACATTGGGAAGGTATACTGGACCAATTTACTCTCATAAATGTGGCATATTTATATCTATTGTTTTGTATAATACTTACTGTTATAAGAGAAGGAACCATCTGTTGGACTGAAAGGGGAAACTTCTGGGGGGAAGAGGGTGGAAGGGCAGGATAGGAAGGGGGAATAGGGAGGGGTTTGTTACTGAGATGTAACTTGAAGAAAAAAAAATAAAGTATTTAAATAACAAAAAAAAGAAATATAAGTCTATTTTTACACCCTTCTCTCTTGAGATATTTGCTCCTATAACTAGTTAATCACACTGAAACTGAATTATAAATAAAATTAAATATGATAAAATATATTTACTCTAGATTTCTGAAGTAGTTAACCAATTTAATCAATTTTGTTCAAGCGCTAATTAAATAATTTTAAGTCTGAAAATATAATATGCTACACCAAAAATAATAATATAGAAATGTGAAATGTGTAATTGATATTTAAGAGCCAATATTTATAAAATAACTTCTATCCTATTAATATACAGCAATTTAAATATATTACATAAACAGGCACAGCCAGAAATGAGCAGGCACAATGTTGTATAAGGAGAGATTAACAATAGAAATGGTACCACTGGATTGAAGGGTTCATCTGAATGATCCATCATTATGCATAAAACATGTGTAAGGTGCAAACTAAAACCCATCAAAGGAGATTGTCATTCACCTCTTTATTTCCAGTCAACTAAACATAAATGAATTCCAAGAAATTAGGATTGTTGTTCTTACAGATGTAACCTTTAAATATTGTATTATATTTAAAATAAAAATTAAAAAAATACTTAAGTATTTAACCCTTTTTAGTGATAGTGACATACCTTGTATCTTTTCTGTGAATATTTTCCCCTGATGTTGTAATTATTGTTGTCATGAAAAAATATCTAATACCAGTGACAGGTGTGAACTATGTGGATTACATTGGGCAAAACTTCTATCCTCTTATGGGCATAAATTTACCTCACCATCTATATCTTCCATATAGCTCCTACTATTACCATTATTCTGTTCATGTTTCTCATTATTTTGAGAAATATTATTGATAATTTTTATGCCCTGGAAGCCTACATAGCACCTTATAGTCAGAGAGGATTATGACTCAACATCATGGTTGAGAGCAGATGGCCTCTTATGTATTAACTATCACATAAATCTTGACCAGACATGAATTAGATGATAGACTGTAACCCTGAGAGAATGATTGAAAACAACTTTATGGTTGCTGTTGGGAACTAAACATTTGTTAGCTCATGAAGACATTTGGAAATACAACAGTACAATGGTTTCTTCTTAAGAAAATGAAAATCAGAAGTCAATATCAAGAGGCAAAACAAGAAACAAGACATGTCAGAAACTTGGAAGTTATCTTTTAATGGAAGCAACATCTTGAGCCAGAATCAACTAATTGAAATGGAGGATACTAGACTGAGTTCATTCTCTATCTGAAATGTTAATTCTTAAAACAGTAATGCAATGCCCCCTTTGACAAAGGCATCTTCTGTGGTACAGTTAAACATGAACAGAATAATGGTAATAGTAGGAGCTATATGGAAGATAGAGATGGTGAGGTAAATTCATGCCCATAATAGGAAAGTATTTTTCCCAATGTAATCCACGTAGTTCACACCTGTCAGTAGTATTAGATATTTTTCATGACAACAATAATTACTACATCAGGGGAAAATATTCACAGAACATAATCAAAAATCTTTTTTTTTATTTTTATTTTCTAGCCTTAGGTCTCCTTACCACTCCTATCCAGTCTCTGAATCTTTCTGGGACAGGGTTTCTTATATATTATACCAGTTACTATTACTCACTTCTGGCAGCACAAAATGCTCTACAAGTTTGGTAACAATAGTATGTATGTATTAAAAAAGTACATACAATTTCCACCTATGTTTATATTGAAATTCCCAAGACATGCATCAATTTCACAGTACTACAAACTTAAAATCTGAAGTTGGGGAAGTAGGTATGTATGATTAGGCCCTCTTAAGTTTCCTAATTACTGTTATCAAATTCCATCTCAGTCAAATCCACATGAAGAACAACTACACCAATATTTCTAATAAAACACTTATCCTCAAATTATCATCCCTCACCTTTCTTAGACTTTTTCCAGGTATATAGGAGAATTTAAAAATATGTATTTAATTGGTTTGATGTGGCTATTTGTTTTCAAACCGACATCCATCTATCACATAACTAATATGTACTAAACATTGCTTCTGTTACCCATGTCTTACATTAGTCCAGTATTTCACATATATGAATCAGAGCTCCTTATGGGATAAGTGGAAGAAGAGTAAGACAAAACATTCACAGGAGAAAGATATCATTGATAATTGGATATTAGAAACATTTTCCTATATGACATTCTATATTTAGTACCTTAAAAGATTTTTGATGGGTAGACGTGAGGGGGTAATTGCAGTAGAACTACTGAACAGAATGTAGCTATAATTGATTGTGCACATTGTAAGGGAACTGACTTTTTTTGAATAGCTTAATATGTGCTTGACCTGTACTATCTGGAATGTAGTGGACTTACCTTATTTTACTATATGATTGTGTCATTCAAATTGAAATAGTCATCGGTTGAAAGAACGCATAATGAAAATGAGGTGTGTGCCCTTGTGTGCTGCTGGTGTTGGAACGTACTCTCCGGCACTTCACTGAAGCTCAATCAATTATATGTCTCTTCTGGGTCTTTAACTGAGAACAAATAAAACAAAGAAAGAGGGAACAAATTGGAATTCCTCTAAGCAGTGTCAAAGGCTTGCAGCTCCTGGCAACTGTGGCAGTGAGCACTAGTAACAATCATACTCAGTGTTATGGGTCAGGTTCTTTTTGTAGCAACTTCTTGTACATAATTCAGCCACAATTCATTGTCCACTTCACTTTTCTGAGATTTGTTGTTGAGTCTTCCCAAATATCCTTGAAGTTATCCAGTATCTTTACAAAAAGTTCCTTTTCTGATTAACTTACTCATGCTTTGTCCCTTGTTTGCCATCAAGGACCATGACTAATGACTGTGTCTTTGCTTCTCATTCTGTCTCCACTCATGGAACTAACTTGTATTGTTGACATAATAAATGCTCAATTACTACACTGAATCAAACTAAAATGTTAATTGCAGAAATCTGAAATGCTTTCCATTTTGTTATTTTTTTCCATGCAAAGGCCTATGGTAGAAACCTTATCTTATTATAGTGTTCTCGGTATTCTTTTTCTTTAGTTCTTACCTATTTTCATGGGTTCACCAAATATCTCCAAATAATGTTGATCTGTCTATCAGAAGTTCAGGATTTAATTGTGTTTTCAGTTCACCTTTTAAACTTCTTAATAGATATTTTCATCATGTGTTCTGCTATGCTTTTAAACATCTCATATAAAGAATAAATATTGGGGCTACCTCTGGGTAAGGTGACAGACTAGAAGCCATGTTGGAAAGTGTAGCTGGTTACAATTAGACAAAGAATATTTCATCATTCTTTCTGTTACTTCTTCACTCCTGAAGCTAACCTGATCAACAAACATCCTCAGTTCCTTCTACTATCAGAGTCACAAACTCCCTCTACCATCAGACTGAATATGTTTCTGGAACTGCATCCATTCTGCTGCTACCAGCCACATAGCTATAGGAAATCTACAAAAAAAGCACCAGCAGGGTTTTTATAGAAGGAGCTCCCAGTAGCTACTGCCAGCGCCTCTATAACACTCAAGCAGAGGAAGGGGAAGCCATAGGAATAAACAAAAATCTAGCTAGTACTTTAGAGGTTGCACATCCACTAATCCAACTCTGTGGGAGAAAGCATCAATTGCTTTGAATGTAGTTTACTACCTCCACTATCCAGAGCCCACAGAAAAGACACACAACATACAAGGGGAACTTGGAGCACACAAATGAGAATCACAGGTAAAATCAACACAGAGTACAAAGTGGACCAAGGTCAAGGATCAAAGCAAGAGACACACCAAGAGATGAAATCAACATTCAGGCCAATGATTTAATGTTCCTATATTTCCATCCAGCTCTCTTCTAATGCAGTTGTTCCTTAACTATCATTGTTAATTCATATGTATGTATGTATGTATGTATGTATGTATGTATGTATGTATGTATATACGTATGTATGTATGTATGTATGTATGATGACAGGGCAGCAGTATAGAGGCCAACAGTGTTCCCTACCTCCTGCCACCATTCAATACTCTCTATCTGTCTGTCCATCTGCCTGTCTGTCCTTGCCTTATCTGTTTTCTTTTTTCCTTTGTTTTCTTTTTCTCTCTCTCATAACACACCAATTCCTTTTATTTTTACAACTCCCAGGGACCAGGCACTGAACTGCTTTATAATATTTGTTTATTTATCTTTACCTCTTTATTTTCATCTACCAGTAACCAAACCCCACCAAACAGACACATACCCATCCAAATTCTATCCCTTTGCCTTTTGTAAATAACAAAGAAACTGTATTGAAAGCATCAAAGGAGAATGACTAAATGACATATACAGACAAGACCTTTGGAGTAACTACTGATTTTTGAGACTAAATCAAAAAGCAATAAAGCTTGGACTGATGCCTTTCTAAATCTTAAAGATACTAATTTCTATATCAAGTAAAATATGTATCATAATTAATAGTGAAAGAAAAGCATGCCATGATAAAAGCAGGTTAAAGGAATTCGTGATCACCAAACCAGCACTACAGAAGATACTAGAAGGAATAGTTCAGTATAAGAGAAATATAAACTCACTACAAAGAGTAGAGGAGGGAAAAACAAATGATGATATGATATCCATTAAACAAAAAAGACTAAGAAAGTCTGAAGCACTAGAAAATTAAGAAAAGATAAGGAGAAATACATATTTTTCAATCATATTTCTGAATATCAATAATGTCAATTCACACATCAAAAAACACTAATCTCATCTAAGTCCAGGATAGACCCCTTTCTGATTGTTTGGGGTGGCACTTGAGGACCAAGCAGCCTGTCAGCTTCATATGCATGATGGGCCTAGGGCCAGTCCTTGCAAACTCTTGCATGGTGGTTCAGTCTCCTTAAGCCCTCAGGAGCTCATGTTCCTGGCAGAACTGCCTTATCTTTCCTCAATGGAGGTGGAAGCACTTAGTCCTGATGTGGCTTGATGTGCCAGAATGGGTTGGTACTAGGTAGGGGGGAGGGTGTGGGGGAAGTGGGTGGGAGGGTGTGTGGTATGAGTTTATTAAAATAACCAAATATAAGAATGTTTTTGTTTAATCCCAGGTGTGAGGCTGCTTTAGTTGAGGACACAGGTGTAAAGTATTAATTGTCTTGTGAGCTAGCAGGGGCGTGGCTTAGCCAGCTGAGCAAGTTTAACTCAGAGGACTTGAGAAAGAGATAAAAATCAAAGCCACAAGGAACAGGGGGGCTCTACAAAGAAGTAGGAGGAAGGGGACTCTACAAACAAGAGAAAAGGCTGCGAAGAAGAAAGAGGTTCCTGCTCTCCCAGCTCTTGGCTCCCCCAAACTACTGCTTGTTCTTCCTGCTGCTGTCTCCTGGTTTGCTGGACTTCCAATGAGACTGGTATTACCCCCGAAGAACCCAATGACTCTAATCAGCAGGAAGTAGCTGAAAGAGAACTCCATCCTTTTTCCATTTAACTTTCTTTCTCTCCCACCTAGTGTTGGGGGATTGGGAGGAACAAGGGATGGAAGAGGAATAGTGGAATTAAGTACAGTAAAATAAATTAAGCATAGTAAAATAGTAATAAAAACCTCTTGTTACAAGGGGGGTTCTGGAAAGAGGGGAGGGAGGGGGTGGGTATTGGAATGTAAATTTTAAAAAATCTTAAATAAATTTTAAAAATTGACATAAGCCAATATATTATATTAGAAAACAGAGTCCTTTTAGCTCTCTCTAGGATACACACACATTTAACGTACACACATTACACACACATATTATATCACCAGAGATAAATATAATCTTATAGTAAAAGGATGAAGAAAAACATCCCAAGCAATAGAAACAGGAAGTGAACATTAGAAAAGAAATATAATATCTGAAAAATATAGACTTCAAAACAATTCTTGTCTGGATGAATTTCTAGATGCACATGGCCTATCAAAATTAAACCAAGATAACCTAAATAATTTAAACATACCTCTGAAACACTGAAGAAAGAAATAGAACACACCAGAAGATGAAGAGACCTCCTGTACACATGGATTGGTAGGATAAAGATTGAGAGAATGTTCGCAATATCGTCATTTGTGATTTGCAATTATACTACAGAGTCATAGCAAAACAACATGGTACTTGCAGAAACACAGACACATTCATCAATGAAAATATTTATCAAGACCCAAATATAAGTTTATGTAGGTATAGAGATGCACATATGTCCACCTGATGTTTGATAAATATTCAAAAAGCATACACTGGAGGGAAGACAACATCATACACAAATGGTATAGGAAGAGCTAGTTACCTATGGGCAAAGAAATGACACTTGATCCTTCTCTCTCACCCTGCACAATTAATTCAAAATAGCTCAAAGATTTTAATGTTAGACTAGAAACACTGAAACTTATAAGAACCAGTATGGTATGTACACTTGAGATAAAGTTTCAGGTAAGGATTTTCAGAAGAGGACTTTGCCCGAGAAATGAAGTGAAAAATCAACAGGAGTAATTTCAGGAAGTTAAAAAGCTTCTATATCACAAAGAACACTGTTTAGCAAGTAAAGAGGTAGCCTTCAGAATAAAAAAAAAAAAATTGACAGGTATACATCTGAAAGAGGATTGGTGTCTAGAATATGTAAGAACTAAACAAAACTGAACACAAACAAAACAACCCAATTAAAAAATATGCTATGGAACTGAACAAAGATTCCAGAAGAAGAAATACACATGGCTGAGAAATTTTTTTAGAAATTTTAAAGAAAAGTCTTCCCCATCATAATCTTCAGGTAAACACAAGAGAAAATTACTTTGATGTTTCACCTTACTCCAGTCAGAATGACTAACATAAAGCAAACTAAACAATGTGAAGAGAGTGGGAGACCTTGGAACAGTCAGTCCTAAATGGGACATCTTCATCAAATCCCTCCTTTGGACACTCAGAGAGCTATGCAGAAGAGGAAGCAGACAGATTATAAGAGCCAGTGGAATTATGACACCAAGGAAACAGTGCCTTCCCAACACAACAGGACTGACACACATACAAACTCACAGAGACTGTGCCAGCATGTACAGGGCCTGCACAGAACCTAGATAGTGTCCCAGCGCTGAGAGGGGGTGTAGACATGAATCCCCATCCTAACCCAGAATCACAACGAAAAATTATGTGTCTCTAATATAATCTCACTCTGAATACAAACCACACTTATGAGAATGCACCGTGGCTAGCCATAGAAGACCAACATAAAATAAATTAATGGTACTTTGGTAATATTTTTTGTCTCATAACTCTCTGAGTATTATATTTTTAACCTTACTGGCTTTTTTGCTTATATATTATGGTTTCCGAGTTTCTATTTTTATGGAGTGTGTATGTGTGTATCTTTGTGTGTGCTTCTTATATTTTTTTCTGTTTGTTTCTTTTGTTTAATTCTGGCTTATTCTTTTTATATTTATCTATTGTTTTCTATAAAGAGAAAGATAAAGAAGGCATGGAATTGGATGGTGGGAGAAGTAGGAAAATCTAGGAGGAGATGTAGGATGAAAAAACCATGCTCATAATATAATATGTAAAAGACTACTTTCAATAAAATTTTTTAAATTTCATTTTCTAATTAAACTAAATTATGTTTCTTATTGAACATAAGAAAGTAAAGACAATAAATGCTGGAGAAGATGGAATGACTAAGAACATCAGAAACAATGAAATCATGCAATTTGCAGCCAAATGGATGGAACTAGAGAAACTCATCCTGAGTGAGCTAACCCAGACTCAGAAGGATGCATGTGGCATCTAATCACTTATAATTGGATTTTAGCCATATAGTGCAGGATAACTATACTACAACCAATGCACCAAGGGGAACAGGAACATAGACTTTGTTTCCTGTCAATGAGACACTTTGCCCTAGTGGTGCTACCATGTAGGCCCCCAGTGTATGAGGAAGCTCTGAGCCCTCATATGACTGCTGAACTGGGGCAGGCGACTGATATGTAGGGACACTCCATTCCAGAGGAGTAGGACAGAAGGGTGAGGGGGTAGAAGGTAGGAGTGTGGGACTGGGAAGGGTAGAAAGAGGGCACTGTGATGGAGATGTAACTTGAAGTAATAAATAAACATTTAAAAAATCTTTTAAAAAAAACCCTCCACTTTCACAAAAAAACAAAACAAAACCAAAAAAATAAAAATAAAAAATAAAAACCATCCTTCATTGTCTGTGGAAGGGAAATTAATGAAGCTACTGTGGAAATCAGTGTGACAGTGCTTCAAAAACCTAGAAATAGAGTTGCCACATGACCTAGCTATACTACTTCAGGGTATATATCCAAAGAACTGCATTTCCAACCACAAAGATATTTGTTCTGTTGTTCCATTCATAGTAACTGGGACATGGAAACAGCCTATACCCATCAATTGAGGATGGTTAATGAAAATGTGGAACCTATATACAATAGAATTTTATTCAGTTGTAGAGAAAAAGCTATTAAATTTACAGATAAATATTTGGAGCTGAAAAGCATTAAACTCAGACTCAGAATGATTAACATCACGTGTTCTCACTCATATGTGGATCACAGTGTTGGCTCTTCAGATTAGCATGTTTAATTTGAAGTATCTGTAGAATCCTAGAAACTAGAAAAGAATTGTTGGTGTGAAGGAAGAAGAAAGACCCTAAGGGAAGGTTGATAGAAAACAGTTGATATAAGGGAGAAAGGGGGGCACTGGAGAGAAAAATTTAAGAAGGGAATGGAATGGGAGGTTAGGGCAGAAGAGACGGCATGGCACGGGGGAAGATTACTCACATTCAGGATGTTTGTTGTAAAGCACTCTCCATGGATACAATAGGAACTTGAATGTTATAGAGTTAACCAATTGCTTTCTCATTGAGTTTAAGACATATTCCACAAGAGGAAACACATGCTTATTACTATATATCTAGCCAAGAACTTAGGGTTGGGGGCTCATAGGCCCTAGAGAGGAATCTACTGCTATTATTTTGCTAAGTGGGCATAGTATCAATTGCCCCATAATCCCTATCTCTGTATCCATAGACTAATGCTTCCCTGAGAGCCCATCAGAGAAGATTTGTTGTACAGTGGTTAGTGGTTGACAACAAAACTCACAAGTTGTCAGAGTGCAGGGAATAAGTATCTGTGGATTGTTCAAACACAAATAGGAGATCAATATCAACCTCCCTTCAAGATTCAAAGGCCATCGTGGAAAAGAGAGGAGACTAACTATCAGAATCAGGAGTTGAAGAGAACCAGACCAAAACAGTATCTTCTGTACTGACAAAATCACTATTCTCATGAACTCACAGCAGCTATGGTTGCTTGTGCAAGACCTGCACAAGATCAAGCAAATCAACATTTTAGCATGGAGCTGTAAGGGGGTCATGGTCATCCAGACTCAACTGAGGCACTGTGGAGAGCAGACCTATGGATGAAGTAATCTGTTGTCTTTAAGAGTGTGGACCCTGGTGAGTCAATAAGACTCCAGTGGATGGCTCCACACCTAGGAGTATATAGGTGACACAAATTATATTTAATAGGTTATGTGGGGGAATAAAAAGAGGACATGAAGCTAGGTAGGTGAGTATGCATGTGGCAGGAATTGAGTTATATGAAATTCTAAAAAAAATTAATAAAAGTGTAGATTTTTTAAAAGTCCTAAGTACAAATGAAAGGCTGTCTGATTTTACCAATACCACCAGAAAACCATGCTAAAGAACTTTGTCAAAGCGGACAGGCCATAGACTTTTCTAAAAAATATTTTCCCCCTTCATTTATCTTTGTTTTATGACTATCCTATACATTGGACTCAACATAAATACTGGCCTTGGCATCAAGTCAGTTCCAAATGTCTGTGCCTTCTGAGACAAAAGCCATCACCCATTCCTCTGTAGAGTTGACACTAAAATCTGAAAACAAGGCTTTATGAGGTAGAAAAAGAAAACAGCTCAGGGAGCTTTGGCATCCATGTATTTCATTTCCTTTGAATAATAATCCTGCTGTTCAAGAAAGAGTTCCTAAACCTCACTTTATAAATAACTGAGTTTCAAAAACACTTAGCAAAGTCTTCCCATTGTTTCTGTTCTGCCTTGTGACAGCCTCTGTGAGCTGAGTTTCCACAAAGGAAAACAAAAAGAGTCGTCAGTGCACTGCCTGCCAACATAACTTAATATGTACAGTACATGGCATGGGGTATTGGGTAGAATATCACATATCTAAATATGTCAAAAGCAAACCAATTAATGTACTTCATAATTTATTTCTTTGAAGGTATTTATTCTCATATTCATTAAAATAGACTCAACCTCACCCTGTTAAGTAAATCTAAGAGCTAGCAAGAGAAATATTAGCCTGACAGTAATAATGGGTAACTTTATTTCAGAAACATATTCATTCTTTGACTAAGAGTACTGCTAATATGTCTCTAAGGGTAGGAAAAGCATATAGAATGCATTCCCCCCTTACAAATATCACCAAGAACAATCAGGTTATCTGCTTCTTTCTGTGTCTAGACACATTTCACAATCTACTGCAAATGTTTAGGACAAGACATGTTCTCAGAGTGATTACAGCTGAACTCCTAAATGCTATCTTAGTGACACAGAACTCAACAAAACCATGTAACAAATAATTTTAGACAAAGACAATGCATGTGAGTTTGTGTTGGAATATCAGGAGACACAGATGTTTTAGGCAAAACACTTTATTGTCATGTGTTTACTTTTTTAGGTGAACAAAATGCCAACACATATGCAGTAGGATTGGAGAAGTAGAGTATGACTTATAAGGGTTATAAGAGCTCCATTAAAGAGAGGTAAGTAGTACTGTTGTCAGGAGAGTCAGTGTTTGTAAGAAAGATGCTTTATTAAGTTTGATGAGCTCAGTCCACATTCCTTACCAATCATCTCCAATCTAGTAGTATACATACACTGACTAAAGTAGTCAGTTTGGTCTCATTCAATTGGAGATTGGATAGTTTAAAAACCATAGTTCCACTTACAGATTTCTTCTTTTGTGGTAGATTTGGTGTTTTGCTTAAATTTTGATTTTATAGAAGTCCTTTGGAAACTTTACTATTTGACTTCAATCAAGAAGATATGAAAGAAAAAGGAGAGGTTGGAGGGATGGCTCAGGTACTAGGGGATTTTATTGCCCTTGAGGAAAACTCAGATTTGGTACCCAGCACTCACATCAGGTGCTTTACAATGAGCTTTCACTCCAATTCCAAGGAATCATTGTCCTCTGACCTTCAGAGGCACCTATACACTCGTGGTGCACATAAATTCAAACATGTATGCACTATTATAAACATACATATGAAATAAATAAAGATTTTAAAGGAAAATTAGAAAAAATTAATTCATATCAGTCTCCAAGTTTGTCGAAGAGAAGGTTATCAGAGATCATAGACAGGCCACAATGACTCAACATTCAACCATACTTGTCACACTACTGCCCACTACGCAATCAATAATTCAGTTCTTCAAATGCATACATATAAAAACAACAAGGTGGATTCAAACTTTCCACTCTTATGGAAGGTGGAAAATTATATACATTGAAATGTTCATGTGCTTTATGAGGAAATCTTTTATATCAGTGTGCTTTCAGCTTCCTTTCTCCCCAATAGCTAAGGGTTCCAAAGTACCTGATATATCACTAGGGGTTTCTTTTTCTTCTTTCTTTCTTTCTTTCTTTCTTTCTTTTCTTGTCCGTCTTTTCTACCTTCCAATTCAAATTTTGCTTTAAGTTACAACGGAAGATTTAGGTTCCATTTTTGGTTGAATTATTTATAAGAAATGAAACCAAACTATAGATACTGGTGTTAACAATCATAACTACCATGTTAAAATAAGAATTTTCAATTCCTCAATAACAAAAGTAATAATTATTGTGGTTTGATTATACAGTAGCCTAAGGTATCTATGGCGAACAGATACAAATGCCTAATGTTGATTCTCTCTGCCCTCTCATTTCTCTCCATCTTCAAATCTTTAAATGCTTTACTAAGTTCTTCATTTGACCCTAGAGCTGAAAATCTGAAGGAGATCCATTGCTTGGAGTGTCTTCCATTCCTACCCTCCCCAACCTGATCTCAGTTTCCAAAAGCTAACACAAAAAGTATATTCTATGTCGTCATCTCCATGGCCTGAAGGTAACTGACTAGAGCTGGGAGCCTGTCCAGTTCAGACAGAAGGAAAATATTACCCTTCTATTTAATGAAGCAGTGCTGAAGGATTAATCATTAAGTAAATAGCAACAAGCCAAGAGGTTTGCAGGAGCAACAGAGCCCCACCCCATGTTCTCAATTTTTCTGGGATTCAGGACGGAAATTATTACAGGAATAATTTGGAAAGGGCTTCGCTAACAACCATTTTTGGGACAAGATGGAACAATGTGTGAAACCTCAACTATGGCCTGGCCAAGAGGGAAGTTCACTCTCAAAGCCCTCAGAGACATAGGCTCCTTTTGTGTAGAAATGGATATCCTGTACAAGATTGGTAAAAGCTGGAGAGGGCTTGCTCACAGCCTGGCCCTAGTTACCTAAATCACATCACAACTTTTTGGAGTTTTGACCTCATTTCGAACACGGTATGAGTGTGATCAAAATAGATTATATACATCTTTGAAATGTCAATAGAAAATCATGTTTTGTGTAATTAGCATAAACTAATAAAAATCAGTAACTTTTAAAAATTGCAAAGTGGATATTTACCCTTAATTTAAGGTAGTCTATAATAAGCCACATATAGAAATTTTAAATATTGTCACTTAAATGTGTAAGCATATGAAGACAGATACTAATAACTGTTGCCTTCCTTATGAGAACCATATGTAATCTGAGCCAGAAGTCCTGAGGAATTTGACTAAACTAACTAGAATATGCTCTTTTTCTTAGGAACTAGAAAATGTTGCTTCATGAATAGTCTTACACTGGATTTATAACTTGCATGGTCTAGTACAGGACTTCTCAGACTTTTTCACTCATATGCTCTTTTCATTCCCCCAAATTTTTATGCTGCCTGGGGTATTTAAGTGTATAAAGTAAACACAAAATTCAAACACTATGGATAATAAATAAGAAAGAGGCCTATTTTAAAACAATACTTTGATATATATAATTTTACCATTTACTGAAGAAGAAAAAAATTTCAAACTACTGAGGTGGTTGTGCTTTTTTGTTTTACAGAAAGACTTAAAATCATGGCTGACTGCTTGGTACTGTAGGACACAGAGAACTTTTCAGAATTGATCAATATAGAGATTTATAATCATCAGTGCTGAGAATTCCACTTTACCTAAATATAAACTACAAAATGGCAGAAATACTTTTAGAGCCATTTCAGATGTTCTTGGAAATTCTGACCTAATCACACATCAAAATTCACTTAATGATTCATAATGAAATCTAGTAGGGAATTCAAAGATCAGTTTTTAAGGTTAAACGTTCTAATAAGTCCAATCCAAAGAATATACTAATTTGATACTTTGATTCTAAGGAATGACTGTAAGAAATAGTAAAAGTCTTTATTTTCCATAATTAAACCAAACCTTTGTATATGCATTTAGAAGAAATAAAAACTGATTTATAGCATCATAGTTTGGGGTTGGGTATTTCAGGCAGCATTAATTGACATTGCGTGATGTGACAATATATGTTGTACAAATTGTGCATGTCTTTATAGAACCAAGACTAAAGTGAATTTGTGTGATACAGCACAGGTAATGCTCAGCCAGAAACATCTTGGATTCATTATGCAAATGATTTTAAATTCATTGTTTTGTTTTTGCATCTTCAGAGCATTTCCTTGTTGCCAAAATCTTTTTTGCCCCCACAATTTAAGATCTTGCTGTCCAGTCGGTGTATAGATGGAACTGAGAAGGTGTAGATACTGTAGTGGATGCATTACTTTGGGGGTGATTCCTTACTTTCTTTTTCTTTGTATTTTCTTTTTCTTTCTTTTTTTGGTGCTTAAACAAGAATTTTTACTTGCAATTTGATTTAATTTGTCTCCTTTTTAATTTTGCATATTCATATATTCTGACAATAGTCCCTAGAAATATAAAAAGGATTCTGGACTCAATGCTGAATATTCTATAGAATATAAAAGAATTAAAACAGATAGCCTCTATATTTATGATGGTTTTCCACAAGTTAGAGTTACAGTCAATGAAAGAAAGGGCGGGGGATCCAAGATGGAGGCGGCCTGCGCGGATGTATTTTGATTTTGGGGTTAACAGTCAAAAGGCGGCGAGTGTTGCAGGATGCTGTACAAATGGCACGACCCCTTCTAAATCTCACCCAGTTACCCAGGGTCCACTGAGAGTCCCTGGGCAGGATGCTCCTTCCCACTCTCAGGAACACAAGGAAGCCACTGGACCTGGGAATCGGGACCACCCATCCCCCACCAGGAGAGACTCCCCGGTAAGTTCCAATCTAAAACACAGCGGGCAGATTCAGATCCCATGCAGAGATAATCCCCACTCTGCTGGGCACCTCCAGGTCTTGCACAGACAATCCAACTACCTGGCAAAAGGTTGCAACCCTTGGAAGTGAGCATAGCTCAGCTGCAAAGTGCCTTCAGACTGCAGATCGCAACACCACTGCTGAGACATCACTGGCCAGTTTCCAAGTCGAGGGAGCAGCAAGGCTATTGGGGATGAAGGGCAGGCAGATTTACCCACTACAGGAACCAACCCCAGGGAAACTGCAAGATATGTGAAACTGTCGTATATCAGACTTTTGTACTAGTACTGTCCCTTCTGGCTGGGAACCAGAGCTTACTTGTACCCAGCTCCAACACCTGGATTAGTTAGGTCTCCACCTAGGAGGCGGGGCTGAATGACTCACCTTATAGGGATAGAGTAAGGCAACTCAAATCCTACACCAAAGCGCCCCCTTTGGACCCACATCCAGAAGACAGCAAAAAAATTCCACATGGCCAGAGGCCCAGACCAAAAAAAAAAAAACAGAGTGAAATGTCTCCAACAAAAGAAAGCAAAGCTATCCCATCCAGCCAGAACCACCTCACCACAACTGAAACACATGAAAATGATGACAATTCTACATTATGAAAAATGATAGAGTTCCTTCAAGAAGAACTTAAATCTATGAAGGAATTAAAGAAGCCACAATTTGACAAGTCAAAACAAAGAATAACACCATTAAAGAGCTCCAAGCCAAGGTGACTCAGCTTGAACAGGAAAAGGACAGAGCAATGAAAGATTTCCAGGCAAAAACAAGCAAACTGGAGAAGGAAATGTACAAAACGACCAATACCATTCAAGACATGAAAATAGAAATAGTAACAATAAAGAAAACACAGGCAGAGTTAAAAGAGGAAATGGAGAATCAAGGGAAGAGAACAGGAATTACAGATGTGAGTATCAAAAATAGGATGCAAGAGATGGAAGACAGGATCTCAGGCATGGAAGATTCGATGGAAGAAATCAGTACAACATCCAAAGAAAATGAGAAGGCTATAAAAATATCTCACCCACAACATCCAAGAAATCAAGGACTCAATGAAAAGACGGAACCTAAGAATTATAGGCATAGAGGAAAGAGAAGACCCCCGACTCCATGGTCCAGGAAATATCTTCAAAAAAATCATAGAAGAAAACTTCTCAAACCTAAAGAAAGAGATGCCAGCAAAAACCCAAGAGGCTTACATAACATCAAACAGATTAGATGAGAAAAGAAACTCCTCTCGCCACATAATAATAGAAACTCCCAAATGTAGAGAACAAAGAAAGGATATTAAAAGCTGTAAGAGAAAAAGGCCAAGTCACATACAATGGCAGACCCATCAGAATCACACATGACTTCTTCTCAGAAACTTTAAAAGCTAAAAGGGCCTACAAGCCCTGAGAGAACATAGGTGCCCAGACAGACTACCATACCCAGCAAAACTCTCTATCAACATAGATGGAGAAAACAAGATATTCCATGACAAAATCAAATTCAAACAATATCTCCTCACAAACCCAGCCCTACAGAAGACCCTAGAAGGAAAATTCCAACACAGAGAAGATAACTACACTCAAGAAAACAGAGGAAATAAAAACCTCCACAGCAACTAAACAAAAAGAAACACAAGACAACCAGCTATACCAAAATAATGGGAAATAACAACCCCTGGTCACTAATATCCATCAACATCAATGGACTCAACTCGCCAATAAAAAGACACAGACTTACAGACTGGATCCATAAACAAGACCCATATTTTGCTGTATACAAGAAACACACCTGACTATTGAAGATAAACACTATCTCAGAGTAAAGGGCTGGGAAAAGGTTTCCCAAGCAAATGGACCCAGGAAACAAGCTAGAGTAACCACCCTAATATCAATCAAAATAGACTTAAAATTGAAGTTAATAAAAAAAGACAGAGAAAGGCATTACATACTCAAAGGAAATATCCAACAAGAGGACATCACAATATTGAACATCTATGCCCCAAATACAAAGGCACCTACATTTATAAAAGAAACACTTCTAAAAGTTAAATCGCACATCGATCCAAACACTTTGATAGTGGGAGACTTCAACACCCCACTCACAACTATGGACAGATCATCAAGATAGAAGCCAAACGGAGAAATAATGAGTCTAACAGAGATCATGAACCAAATGGACCTAACAGATCTCTACAGAACGTTTCACCCAAACACAAAAGAATACACCTTCTTTTCAGCACCTCACGGAACCTTCTCCAAAATCGACCACATAGTTGGACACAAAGATAGCCTCAACAGATACAAGAAAATTGAAATAACCCCTTGTATCTTATCAGACCACCATGGAATAAAGCTGGACTTCAATAGCAAAAGAATCCACAGAAAGTCTACACTCACTGGAAATTGAACAACTCTACTAGAGGACCACTGGGACAGGGAAGAAATAAAGAAGGAAATCAAAGACTTCTTAAAATCCAACGAAAATGAAGACACAACATACCCAAACCTATGGGACACAATGAAAGCTGTGCTAGGATGAAAGTTCATAGCATTGAGTGCCTTCAAAAAGAAAATTGTCACAGTTCATATTAGCGAATTAACAGCTAAACTGGGTTAATTGGAAAAAAAAGAACCAAACACTCCCAAGAGGAGCAGAAGGCAGGAAATCATCAAACTTATGGCTGAAATCAACAACTTAGAAACAAGAAGAACTATACAAAGAATCAATGAAACCAAGAGTTGGTTCTTGGAGAAAATCAACAAAATAGACAGACCCTTAGCCAAATTAACTAAAAGACAGAAGGAGAAAAAATAAATCAACAAAATCAGAAATGAAAAGGGAGAAATAACAACAGACATTGAGGAAATCCAGAGAATATTTGGATCTTACTTTAAAAATCTATACTCCACCAAATTTGAAAACTTAAGTGAAATGGACAACTTTCTTGATAGATTCCACCTACTGAAGCTAAACCAAGATCAGATAAACAGATTATACAGCCCTCTAACCCCTAAGGAAATAGAAACAGTCATTAAAAATCTCCCAACCAAAAAAAGCCCAAGGCCAGATGGCTTTAGCACAGAATTCTACCGGACCTTCAAAGAGGAGCTAACACCAATACTTTTCAAACTCTTTCACAAAATAGAATCTGAAAGAAAATTGCCAAACTCATTCTATGAGGCCACAGTCACCCTGATTCCTAAACAACAGAAAGACACAACAAAGAAAGAGAACTTCGGACCAATCTCCCTCATGAACATAGATGCAAAAATACATAATGAAATACTAGCAAACCGAATTCAAGAACACATCAAAAGTATCATACACCATGATCATGTAGGCTTCATCCCAGGAATGCAGGGATGGTTTAACATATGAAAGTCTAACAATGTCATTCACCATATAAACAAGAAGAAAGAAAAAAAAACACATGATAGTCACGCTAGATGCAGAAAAAGCATTTGACAAAATCCAACACCCCTTCATGCTAAAAGTTCTGGAGAGAACGGGCATACAAGGGCCGTAAGTAGAAATAATAGAGGCAATATACAGCAGGCCAGTGACCAACATCAAATTAAATGGGGAGAAACTTGAAGCATTTCCTCTAAACTCTGGGACAAGACAAGGATGTCCACTTTCACCATATCTCTTCAATATAGTACTTGAAGTTCTTGCTAGAGCAATAAGACAACTAAATGATATCAAGGGGATAAACATTGGAAACGAAGAAGTCAAATTATCCCTATTTGCAGATGATATGATAGTATACATAAGCGACCCTAAAAATTCCACCAGAGAACTCTTACAGCTGATAAACACCTTCAGCAAAGTGGCTGGATACAAAATTAATTCAAAAAAATCAGAAGCCCTTCTTTATACAACAAACAAATGGGCTGAGAAAGAAATAAGGGAAACAACCCCCTTCACAATAGCCACAAACATATAAAATACCTGGGGGTAACTCTAACCAAGCAAGTAAAGGACCTGTACAACAAGAACTTAAAGCCCTTGAAGAAAGAAATGGAAGAGGACTTTAGAAGATGGAAACATCTCCCATGCTCATGGATAAGTAGGATCAACATAATAAAAATGGCCATCCTACCAAAAGCAATGTATAGATTCAATGCAATTCCCATCAAAATACCAACACAATTTTTTATAGACTTGGAAAGAGCTGTTCTGGATTTCATATGGAACAACAAAAAGCCCAGAATAGCTAACTCAATCCTGTACAATAAAAAAAACATCTGGAGGTATCACCATCCCAGATTTCAAGCTGTACTACAGAGCAATAGTTGTAAAAACAGCATGGTATTTATATAGAAACAGACCAGTAGATCAATGGATTCGAATTGAAGATCCATAAATAGACCCACACACTTATGGCCACCTAATTTTTGACAAAGAAGCCAAAACGGCACAATGGAAGGACAGCATCTTCAACAAATGGTGCTGGTCCAACTGTATGTCCACGTGTGAAAGAATGAAATTAGACCCATACTTATCACCTTGTACAAAACTTAAGTCCAAATGGATCAAAGACCTTAACATAAGGCCGATCACACTAAATCTACTAGAAGAGAAAGTGGAAGAAACCCTCGAACCAATTGGCACAGGCGACAACTTCCTGAACAGAACACCAACAGCTCAGGACCTGAGATCAACAATCAATAAATGGGACCTCATGAAACTGAAAAGCTTCTGTAAGGTAAAAGACACTGTCATTCGGACAAAATGGCAGCCTACAGACTGGGAGAAAATCTTCACCAACCCCACATCTGACAGAGGGCTAATATCCAAAATCTACAAAGAACTCAAGAAATTAAATGCCAAGAAACCAAATAATCCAATCAAAAAATGGGGGACAGAGCTAAATAGAGAATTCACAAAGGAGGAATCCCTAATGGCTGAAAGACACTTGAAGAAATGCTCAACATCCTTAATCATCAGAGAAATGCAACTCAAGACGACTCTGAGATTCCATCTCACAGCTGTCAGAATGGTTAAGATCAAAACCTCAAATGACAGCACATGCTGGCGAGGGAGTGGAAAAAGGGGTACCCTACTCCATTGCTGGTGGGAGCAATGGAGGCTTGTGCAACCACTATGGAGGTCAGTCTGGTGATATCTTAGAAAACTTGGAATAGCTCTGCCTCAGGACCCAGCCATACCACATCTGGGTATACACCCAAATGCCTCTTCACGGAATCATAAGGAAGTTTCCTCATCTATGTTTATAGCAGCCTTATTTGTAATAGCTATAAACTGGAAACAACCCAGATATCCCTCAACTGAAGAATGGGTTAAAAACCTGTGGTACATCTACACAATTGAATATTATTCAGCTATCAGAAACAATGAAATTATGCAATTTGCAGCCAAATGGATGGAACTAGAAAAGCTCATCCTGAGTGAATTAACCCAGACTCAGAAGGACACATATGGCATCTATTCACTTATAGTAGGATTTTAGCTATATAGTACAAGGTATCGATACTACAACCAACACACCAAAGGGAACTTAGACATAGACTTTTTATTTTTTATTTTTATTTATATTTTACATATTTTTCTATTTTTCTATTTTTTACTCTTTTTTATTTATTTGTCTGCTTATTTTTTGTTTGTTTTTTAGTTCTCTCTCCCGGGCAATGAGACACTTTTCACTGATGTTACTGGCTCATAGACCCCCAGTGAATGAGGAGGCTCTTGGCCCTCATATGACCTCTCAACTGAGATGAGGGACTGTTATATAAGGAGATCCCACCCCAGAGAAATGGGATGGAAGGGTTAAGAAGTAAAGAAAAAAAATGAAATGTGATGTAACCAAACTTTTAAATAATCATTTATCACTTATTTATTTATTTATTTATTTATTACTAAATTCACTTATAACAAACACCAACAGTTTCTTAACTATTAATCCTATAAATTCCTACAACCTCTTTAACCTAACCACTAAACCTATTTATAATTATTTTTCTAACCTTTTAAAATGATACAGTCTCTGGGGCAGATCCTCAGTCATCAGGAACACAGTCTTTGTTGTAGATTCTTTAACGCACTTAGCAGTCCTTTTTCTGGATCTCTCAGATGCAGGTTCATCAGGGTAAGTTGGTTATTGCAGTCTCACCTTAAATAAGGCTTCATGCTTTCTTCTCTGTGGACACCCCAGCTGTCTGCAGGCCAACTTACTTCTTTTGAATCAGGAACTCAGCTGCTCTGCCTCATTCCTTAAAGCCAGACACAATTTCCTTTAGGCCACTGTTCGCACAGATCAAACCCCTCTAGGCAAAAGCTGACCCACAGGGTCAAGTCCTTGGCCTTTTGGTGTCTTGCTCAGGCTTTCTTTGCTCACCAGCTTCTTTCTGCTTCAGGGAAATCTGGCCAGCACTTTTTTCAGCAGGACTCTTGGAGCTCTCTAGCATCAGGGGCCTCTTCTCCTTCTGGGCTCCATGCACTGTCCTTAAATAGGAGGAACTCTGTTTCAGCTTAATTTGGACTCTGCCCACTTAGCAGCTGAAAACAATGTCAGGCCAGATACTTTGTTTCTTCAAGTCCATTAAGTCTTTCCTGTTTTCCTGACTTCAACCTTTTTTTTCAGTCTATTGAGTATTTCCTGTTTTTCCTGTTTTTAGTCCACATGCTGATAATGCTCTTCATGCCCTTAATTAAGAGACAGTATCACAAACCCCTATATATTTTCTAAATCTAATTTATCTAACCCCCTACAATGTGATGTTTCGGCCTTTTGCTACTAATTGTCATAAACTGTTTAGGATAATTAAAAAATGCAAACTAATGGTTATGCAAGCCGGTCATTCTGTTAGGTACTATGACAGCCTATTATAGTTATTTTCTAAGCTAATCAGAAATAAACCTGCTAAGAGACAAGCAACATCTGCTTACCCTAATAGAAGAGACAGATAGGGCCTCTTCAAAAACCTCAAGAGATCTGAAGAATATGGCATTCAAAGATGTTTTCGTCACTCTAGATTTTTTTATATCAAGACATATCAACTCCTAACAGCACCCCCTATTCTACCCCAAGTAGAAGATGAGATCGAAGAATCTCCAGTGGGAGATGATTGAATTAGTCGCAAGCCTAATTCAAGCCTCTTGGTAGGAAAAGCCCCTTGCTCCAACTGTAGACAGAATGCTGTCCAAAAAGGACAAAACCTGGAAGCAGGTAAGTAGACAGCCTAGCTCTGCCAAGACAGGGTAGGCAAGTGCTTCATAACCCCTGCTCTACAATCAATGTCTATCAGAGAAATGGGGCCAAATGACTGAAGATCGATGCTGTAATGTATGGAGAGAAAATGGGAACTGTCCAGGCAGCCACAGGTATGTCATTTCTTAGTTTTGGAAGCTGCAGGCCCTGTACTTCCTATAAAATCAGATATATTTATCCCTCTCAGGTCTCTGAGGTGGTTGAAGAACAGATAGCTAGAGTCTCATAATTTAATTTTGAGTTGTTTAGGAGTCAAGAAAGTGTTATAGATCTAAGAGGATACTTTTAAAATTTTGTTGCAAGTTAGTATGAATGTTGAGTTAGATATAGAACTTTAAACTCATGGAGATGGTTACATATTAGAATGTTAAAGTCAGGTACCAAATACATATGGACTGAACATTGGGAATGTATGCTAAGCCATATAACCCTCATAACTGTGGCCTAATTACCTCTGTTGTTTTGTATTGTATTTATTATTATAAGAGAAAGAGCCATTTGTTGGATTGAAAGGGGAAACTGTAGGGGGAAATAAGATATACCTTAAACTTAAAAAAAAGGGAAGAGGATGGGGGGTTGAGGGTGGGAGGGTGGGACTTGAGGGGGGAATAGGGAGGGGACTGCGATTGAGATGTAACTTGAAGAAATATAAAATAAAGGAAAAATTTTAAAAAAGAAAGAAAGGGCAAAAATAGAATATGTAAATCAAAATATGACTGAATTTGGAAAAACACTTGAAAGCTACATGCCCCAGCTGTTGGGGCAGGACTACAGTGCTAAAGTTCAACAGGACAGGTCACATAAAGGAGGGAACGGTCTTATCCAAGGCTCCTATGATGCTGTTACCTAAAACCAGTGTAAGGGCAAGACATACCACTTTGGATATCTTTGCAGGTGGTGAGTGTATTTGGATATGCTTAGAATCCATTTCCTCAAGGCAGTATTAGAATGTAAAATTAAGAGATAAAGTTCTGCAGAGGTAACAATGCAAACTAAAATTCAATGTTGAAAAATGGAAAAGAGTAGAATAAACTAATAAACCATATGAAGTCATTTTGAAGGAGAACGGTTTTCTAACTTAAAGCTGCAGAGATGTAATGAGTTTCATATATGAGAGGTCAACAGTAGCTAAAAGAATTCCTCTTCTGTAGTCCTTAAAGAGTATAGTATCTGCCTCAACCTGTTGTTGGCCTGGCCATGCAGGCAAACCCTACAGCTGTGCAGACTGCCCCTACCTCTCCCTGTGCCATCTCCATGGCACCACCCTCACCTGCAGTCCCAGACCCAGGCAGCTATCTGGTACCACCAGGTGAGGCTCCTCTTCCATGCCCTTGCCTGATGGGTCACAGGGGAAATCCCAGCAGTGGTGCAAACTACCCCTTCTCCTGGGAACCCCCACTCCCCTGGCACCACCTCTCCCTGCAATCCCAGACCCAGGTGGCTTTCTGGGACCACCAGGTGAGGCTCCTCCCCTAAACCCTTACTGGCCTGGCCACTCAGGAAAACCCTTACAGCAGTGTGGTCTGCATCTTCTCCTCCTTGTCCCATTTCTCTGTCACCATCTCCACCTACAAGCCTGCCCAAGCACCATCTGGGACCACCAGACCCAGGCAGCCATCAGGAACCATCAGAACTAGGCAGTCATCAGGAATCACCAGACCCAGGCAACCATCTGGGATCACCATATGCCAAAAGACATCAGAACCCATCAGAGGCTGGAAAACATCAGGGACTACCAGCTCTTCCTGTATTCCTGGAGGCCTGCTACCACCCAGGAAAACCAGAGAACTGCTGCTATCCAGGCCTACCAGATTTACCTGCAATCAGAGGCCCACTACTATTAGGGATCACTAGGCCTACCAACTCCAGATAACCAGATGGCTAAAGGAGAGCATAGAAACAAAAACAAAAAAAAAAAAAAAAAAACAAAAAACAAAACAAAAAAAAACAAACAAAACAAAACAAAAACAAAAAACCCAGGGCCATATGACACCTCTAGAATCCAGCTATCCTACTACAGCAATCCTAGATATCGTAACACACCTGAAATGTAAGAAAACAACATTAAATCTAATTTTATGAAACTGATAGATGCCTTAGAAGAGGAAAAGGATAAATCTCTCAGAGAGATGCAGGAATATACAATCAAACAGATGAAGGACATGAATAAATCCCTTCAAGAGATACAGGAAAAAATAATCACACAGGAGAAGAATGTCCAAGATCTGAACATGGAAATAGAAACAATGAAGAAAACACAAACTGCGGCAACACTGGAAATGGAATACCTGATAAAGAGAACAGAAACTGCAGACACAGGCATTACCAACAGAATACAAGAGATGGAAGAGAGAATATCAGGTCTAGAAGCTACAATTGAAGAAATCAATATTTTGCTCAAAGAAAATGCTAAATATAAAAGTTCCTGACACAAAACATTTGGTTGAGGGACATCTGGGTTGTTTCCAGTTTCTAGCTATTATAAATAAGGCTGCTATGAACATAGCAGATGAGGAAACGTATTTGTGGTTTGGTGAGGAATCATTTGGATGTATACCCAGAAGTAGTATGGCTGGGTCTTGAGGTATCGCTACTCCAAGTTTCTAAGATAGCCCCAGACTGATTTCCATAGTGGTTGTACAAGTTTGCACTCCCACCAGCAATGGAGGAGTGTTCCCCTTTCTCCACAATCTTGCCAACATGTGCTGTTATTTGAGTTTTTGATCTTAGCCATTCTGACAGATGTGAGATGGAATCTCAGAGTCATTTTGAGTTGCATTTCACTGATGATTAAAGATGCAGAGCATTTCTTCAAGTTTCTCAGCCATTAGAGATTCCTCTTTTGATGAATGGATTTAAAAAAAAAACTGTGGTACATCTACACAATGGAATACTACTCACCAATCAGAAACAATGAAATCATATAATTTGCAGCCAAATGGATGGAACTAGAAAAGCTCATCTTGAATGAGCTAACCCAGACTCAGAAAGATGCACATGGCATCTATGCACTTATAATTGGGTTTTAACTACATAGTAAAGGATAACTAGACTATAACCAATGCACCAAAAGTATCAGGAATATAGACTTTGTTACCTGTTAATGAGACACTTTGTTGTAGTGGTGCTGCCATGTAGGCCCCAAGTATATAAGGAAGCTCTTAGCCCTCGTATAACTGTTGAACTGGGGCAGGGGACTGATATGTAGGGACACGCCACTCTAGAGGAGTAGGACAGAAGGAAGGGAGGGTAGAGGGTGGGAGGGTGAGACTGGGAGGGATGGAAAGAAGGCACTGTGATGAAGATGTAACTTGAAGTAATAAATAAACATAAAAATTTTCAAGAAATCTGAGACCCTATTAAATGACCAAACCTAAGATAATAGGAATATAAGGAGAAGCCTCCCAGCTCCAAGGCCCAGAAAATATTTTCAACAAGGTCATAGAAGAAAGCTTCCCCAACCTAAAGAAAGTGATGCCTATAAAAATACAAGAAGCTTACCGAACACCAAATATATTGGACCAAAAAGAAATAATAATATCTGCCACATAATAATCAAATGTAGGCTATAAAGAACAAAGAAAGAATATTAAAACCTGAAAGATAAATGGCCAAGTAACATATAAAGGCAGACCTATGAGAATTACCCCCAACTTCTCAATATAGACTCTTACAGCCAGAAGGGCCTGGGCAGGAATCTTACAGAGTCCATGAGACTTCAGATGTCAGCCCAAACTACTATACCCAGAAAAACTTTTAATCACCATAGATGGAGAAAAATAAGATATTCCACAACAAAACCAAATTTAAACAATATCTGTCTACAAACCCAGCCTTACAGAAGATTCTAGAAGGAAAACTCCAACTTAAGGAGGCTAACTACACCCAGGAATACAGAGGAAATAAATAATCCCAAAACCAAAAGAACAAAAGAAGGTAAACAAACACACACACACACACACTCTCTACCACAATACCCACAAATAATATAAAACGCCTTGGCATAACACTAATCAAGCACATAAAAAACTTGTATGACAAGAACTTCAAGTCTTTGAAGAAAGAAATTGAAGAACATATCAGAAGATGGAAAGATCTCCCATGCTCATGGATTGGTAGGATTAACATAGTAAAAATGCCCCTCTTGCCAAAATCAATCTACAGATTCAACACAATTCCCATCAAAATCCTGACACAATTATTTACAGAACTTGAAAGAACAATTCTCAACTTCATATGGAAAATAAAAGAACCCAGGATAGCAAAAACAATCCTGTACAATAAAAGAACCTATATAAATATCATCATTCCCGACTTCAAGCTGCATTACAAAGCAATAGTAATAAAAACTGCATGGTATTGGCATAAAAAAAAAAAACAGAAAAATTGACCAATGGAATTGAATTGAAGACCAAGAAATAAACCCAAACACCTAAGGACACTTGATTTTGACAAAGATGCCAAAACTATACAATGGAAAAAAGAAAAATATCTTCAACAAATGGTGCTAGTCTAACTAAATGTCTACATGTAGAAGAATGCAAATAGATCCATATTTATCACTGTGCACAAAACTCAACTCCAAGTGGATCAAAGATCTCAGCATAAAGCCAGATACACTAACAGAATCTAATAGAAGAGAAAGTGGGAGAAAGCCTTGAACTGATTGGCACAGAAGACAATTTCCTGAACAAAACACCAATAGCTCAGGCACTAAGATCAACAATTAATAAATGGGACCTTATAAAACTGAAAAGTTTCTGTAAGGCCAAAGACACTGTCAATAGAGCAAAATGGGAGGCCACAGATTGGAAAAGGATCTTCACTAAACCCATATTTGACAGAGGGCTAATTAAGAAATTAAATACAAGTGGATCCAAGATGGCGGCGGCCGGAGCGGATGTATTTTGATTTCGAGGTCAACAATCACAAGGCGGCAAGTGTTCCAGGATGCTGTACAAAGGGCACGACCCCTTCTAAATCTCACCCAGCTACACAGGGATCATGGAAGATGCCTGGGCAGGACGCCCCTTCCAAATCTCGGACATGCTAGGAAGCCTCTGGACCCAGTAATCGGGATAACCCATCCCCCCAAAACGAGAGACCCCCGGTAAGTTCCAACCTAATACCCAGCCGGCAGATTCAGAAAACACACAGAGATAATTCCCACCCTGCTGGGCACTCCCAGGTCTCACACAGACGATCCAATTATCTAGCGAAACGTTGCTACCCTTGGAAGTGAGCGGGAGATCTGCTACAAAGTGCCTTCAGACCACAGATCACAGTCTGTGACATCACTGGCCAGTTTCCAAGCCATGGGAGCAGCAAGGCTACTGCAGCTGAACTGAAGACTTACCCGCTACAGGAACCAACCCTGGGCAAATTGCGAGATATTTGAAATGGTCGTATATCGATCTTATACACTAGTACAGGCCCTTCCGGTGGGGAATCAGAGCTTACTTGTAAACAGCTCTGCCACCTGAATTAATTAAGTCCCCACCTGGGAGGTGGGACTGAATGAATCACCTTATAGGGGTGGAGTAAGTAACTCGAATCCTACACCACAGTG
Organism: Lophiomys imhausi; assembly: GCA_907164525.1. Classification (NCBI taxonomy): domain Eukaryota; kingdom Metazoa; phylum Chordata; class Mammalia; order Rodentia; family Muridae; genus Lophiomys; species Lophiomys imhausi. The sequence goes on along the minus strand of CAJQZJ010028967.1, from coordinate 24,665 downwards.
CCCCCTTTGGACCCAAATCCAGAAGACAGCAAAAAAATTCCACATAGCCAGAGGCCAGAGACAAAAAAAAAAAAAGAGCAAAATGTCTCCAACAAAAGAAAGCAACGCTATTCCGTCCATCCCGAACCACCTCACCACAACTGAAACACATAAAAACGATGACAATTCTACAGTATGGAAAGTGATAAAATCCCTTCAAGAAGAACTTAAAACTATGAAGGAATTCAAAGAAGCCACAATCTTACAAGTCAAAACAAGGAATAACATCATTAAAGAGCTCCAAGCCAAGGTGACCCAGCTTGAACAGGAAAAGGATAAAGCAATGAAAGATCTCAAGACAAAAACAAGCAAACTGGAGAAGGAAATGTACAAAACGAACACTACCATTCAAGACATGAAAATAGAAATGGAAACAATAAAGAAAACACAGTCAGAGTTAAAAGAGTAAATGAAGTATCAAGAGAACAGGAACTACAGATATGAGTATGAAAAGTAGAATACAAGAGATGGAAGACAGGATCTCAGGCATGGAAGATTTGATGGAAGAAATCAGTACAACATGCAAAGAAAATGAGAAAACTAAAAAATCTCTCACCCACAACATCCAAGAAATCAAGGACTCAATGAAAAGACGGAACCTAAAAATTATAAGCATAGAGGAAAGAGAAGACCCCTGATTCCATGGTCCAGGAAATATCTTCAACAAAATCATAGAAGAAAACTTCTCAAACCTAAAGAAAGAGATGCCAGTAAAAATCCAAGAGGCTTACAGAACACCAAACAGGTTAGATCAGAAAAGAAACTCCTCTCGCCACATAATAATAGAAACTCCAAATGTAGAGAACAAAGAAAGGATATTAAAAGCTGTAAGAGAAAAAGGCCAAGTCACATACAATGACAGACCCATCAGAATCACACCTGACTTCTCCTCAGAAACTATAAAAGCTAGAAGGGCCTGGACAGATGTCCTACAAGCCCTGAGAGAACATAGCTGCCCAGACAGACTACTATATCCAGCAAAACTCTCTATCAACATAGAAGGAGAAAACAAGATATTCCATGACAAAATCAAATTCAAACAATATCTCCTCAAAAACCCAGCCCTACAGAAGATCCTAGAAGGAAAATTCCAAAACAGAGAAGATAACTACACCCAAGAAAACAGAGGAAATAGAAACCTCCACAGCAACTAAACAAAAGAGAAACACAAGACAGCAAGCTAAACCAAAATAATGGGAAATAACAACCCCTGGTCACTAATATCCATCAACATCAATGGACTCAACTCGCCAATAAAAAGACACAGACTTACAGACTGGATCTGTAAACAAGACCCATCTTTTTGCTGTATACAAGAAACACACCTGACTATTGAAGATAAACACTACCTCAGAGTAAAGGGCTGGGAAAAGGTTTTCAAAGAAAATGGACCCAGGAAACAAGCTGGAGTAGCCACCCTAATATCAAACAAAATAGACTTCCAATTGAAGTTAATAAAAAAAGACAGAGAAGGGCATTACATACTCATTAAAGGAAATATACACCAAGAGGTCATCTCAATATTGAACATAAATGCTCCAAATACAAAAGCACCTACATTTATAAAAGAAACACTTCTAAAATTTAAATCGCACATCGATCCAAACACTTTGATAGTGGGAGACTTCAACACACCACTCACAACTATGGACAGATCATCAAGACAGAAGCCAAACAGAGAAATAATGATTCTAACAGGGATAATGAACCAAATGCACCTAACAGATCTCTACAGAACGTTTCACCCAAACACAAAAGAATACACCTTCTTTTCAGCACCTCACGAATCTTCTCCAAAATCGACCATATAGTTGGACACAAAGAGAGCCTCAACAGATACAAGAAAATTGAAATAACCCCTTGTATCTTATCAGACCACCATGGAATAAAGCTGGACTTCAATAGCAAAAGAATCCACAGAAAGTCTACACTCACATGGAAATTGAACAACTCTTTACTAGAGGACCACTGGGACAGGGAAGAAATAAAGAAGGAAATCAAAGACTTCTTAAAATCCAATGAAAATGAAGACACAACATACCCAAACCTATGGGACACAATGAAAGCTGTGCTAGGAGGAAAGTTCATAGCACTAAGTGCCTTCAAAAAGAAAATTGTGACAGCTCATATTAGCGAATTAACAGCTAAACTGGGTGAATTGGAAAAAAAGAAGCAAACACTCCCAAGAGGAGCAGAAGGCAGGAGATCATTAAACTTAGGGCTGAAATCAACAACTTAGAAACAAGAAGAACTATACAAAGAATCAATGAAACCAAGAGTTGGTTCTTGGAGAAAATCAACAAAATAGACAGACCCTTAGCCAAATTAACTAAAAGACAGAGGGAGAAAAGACAAATCAATAAAATCAGAAATGAAAAGGGAGAAATAACAACAGACATTGAGGAAATCCAGAGAATATTTGGATCCTACTTTAAAAATCTATACTCCACCAAATTTGAAAACTTAAGTGAAATGGACAATTTTCTTGATAGATTCCACCTACCGAAGCTAAATCAAGATCAGATAAACAGATTAAACAGCCCTCTAACCCCTAAGGAAATAGAAACAGTCATTAAAAATCTCCCAACCAAAAAAAGCCCAGGGCCAGATGGCTTTAGCACGGAATTCTACAGGACCTTCAAAGAGGAGTTAACACCAATACTTTTCAAACTCTTTCACCAAATAGAATCTGAAAGAACATTGCCAAACTCATTCTATGAGGCCACAATCACCCTGATTCCTAAACCACACAAAGACCCAACAAAGAAAGAGAACTTCAGACCAATCTCCCTCATGAACATAGATGCAAAAATACTTAATAAAATACTAGCAAACCAAATTCAAGAACACATCAACAGTATCATACACCATGATCAATTAGGCTTCATCCCAGGGATGCAGGTATGGTTCAACATACGAAAATCTATCAACGTCATTCACCATATAAACAAGATGAAAGAAAAAATCCACATGATAATCTCGCTAGATGGAGAAAAAGCATTTGACAAAATTCAACACCCCTTCATGCTAAAAGTTCTGGAGAGAACGGGCATACAAGGGCCGTACCTAGAAATAATAAAGGCAATATACAGCAGGCCAGTGGCCAACATCAAATTAAATGGGGAGAAACTTGAAGCATTTCCTCTAAACTCAGGGACAAGACAAGGATATCCACTTTCACCATATCTCTTCAATAAAGTACTTGAAGTTCTTGCTAGAGCAATAAGACAACTAAAGGACATCAAGGGGATAAACATCGGAAACGAAGAAGTCAAATTATCCCTATTTGCCAATGATATGATAGTATACATAAGCGACCCCAAAAATTCCACCAGAGAACTCTTACAGCTGATAAACACCTTCAGCAAAGTGGCTGGATACAAAATTAATTCAAAAAAATCAGAAGCCCTTCTTTATACAACAAACAAAAGGGCTGAGAAATAAATAAGGGAAACAACCCCCTTCACAATAGCCACAAACAACATAAAATGCCTGAGGGTAACTCTAACCAAGCAAGTAAAGGACCTGTACAACAAGAACTTCAAGCCCTTGAAGAAAGAAATGGAAGAGGCCTTTAGAAGATAGAAAGATCTCCCATGCTCATGGATAGGTAGAATCAACATAATAAAAATGGCCATCCTACCAAAAGCAATATATAGAATCAATGCAATTCCCATCAAAATACCAACACAATTTTTTATAGACTTGGAAAGAGCTAGTCTCAATTTCACATGGAACAACAAAAAGCCCAGAATAGCTAAATCAATCCTGTACAATAAAAAAAACATCTGGAGGTATTACCATCCCAGATTTCAAGCTGTACTACAGAGCAATAGTTGTAAAAACAGCATGGTATTTATATAGAAACAGACCAGTAGATCAATGGATTCGAATTGAAGATCCATAAATAGACCCACACACTTATGGCCACCTAATTTTTGACAAAGAAGCCAAAACGGCACAATGGAAGGACAGCATCTTCAACAAATGGTGCTGGTCCAACTGGATGTCCACGTGTGAAAGAATGAAGCTAGATCCATACTTATCACGGTGTACAAAACTTAAGTCCAAGTGGATCAAAGACCTTAACATAAGGCCGGTCACACTAAATCTAGTAGAAGATAAAGCGGGAGAAACCCTCGAACTACTTGGCACAGGCGACAACTTCCTGAACAGAACACCAACAGCTCAGGACTTGAGATCAACAATCATTAAATGGGACCTCATGAAACTGAAAAGCTTCTGTAAGGCAAAGGACACTGTCATTCGAACAAAACGGCAGCCTACAGACTGGGAGAAAATCTTCACCAACCACACATCTGACAGAGGGCTAATATCAAAAATCTACAAAGAACTCAAGAAATTAAATGCCAAGAAACCAAATAATCCAATCAAAAAATGGGGGACAGAGATAAATAGAGAATTCACAAAGGAGGAATCCCTAATGTCTGAGAGACACTTGAAGAAATGCTCAACATCCTTAATCATCAGAGAAATGCAACTCAAGATGACTCTGAGATTCCATCTCACACCTGTCAGAATGGCTAAGATCAAAAACTCAAATGACAGCACATGCTGGCGAGTGTGTGGAGAAAGGGGTACCCTACTCCATTGCTGGTGGGAATGCAGGCTTGTGCAACCACTATGGAGGTCAGTCTGGCGATATCTTAAAAAACTTGGAATAGCTCTGCCTCAGGACCCAGCCATACCACTTCTGGGTATACACCCAAATGCCTCTTCACGGAATCATAAGAAAGTTTCCTCATCTATGTTTATAGCAGCCTTATTTGTAATACCTAGAAACTGGAAATAACCCAGATATCCCTCAACTGAAGAATGGGTCAAAAAACTGTGGTACATCTATACAATGGAATATTATTCAGCTATCAGGAACAATGAAATTATGCAATTTGCAGCCAAATGGATGAAACTAGAAAAGCTCATCCTGAGTGAACTAACCCAAACTCAGGACACATATGGCATCTACTCACTTATAGTAGGATTTTAGCTATATAATAGAAGGTATCAATACTACAACTAACACACCAAAGGGAACTTGGACATAGACTTCTTATTTTTAAGTTTTATTCTTTATTTATTTTTTATATATTAGTTATATTTTTTTTCTATTTTTTAGTCTTTTTTATCTATTGTATGCTTATTGGTTTGTTTGTTTAGTAGTTCTCTCTCCCAGGCAACGAGACACTTCTCACTGATGGTACTGCTTAATAGATCCCCAATGAATGAAGAGGTTCTTGGCCCTCATACGACCTCTCAACTGAGATGAGGGACTGTTATATAAGGACATCCCACCCCAGAGAAATGGGATGGAAGGGTTATGAGGTAAAGAAAAAAATGAAATGTGATGTTTCGGCCTTTTACTACTAATTGTCATAAACTGTTTAGGATAATTAAGAAATGCAAACTAATGGTTATGCAAGGCGGTCATTCTGTTAGGTACTATGACAGCCTATTATAGTTACTTGCTAAGCTAATCAGAAAAACCTGCTAAGAGACAAGCCACATCTGCTTACCCTAATATAAGAGATAGATAGGGCCTCTTCAAAAACCTCAAGAGATCTGAATAATATGGCATTCAAAGATGTTTTCGTAACTTTAGATTTTTTTTTTATCAAGACTTATCAACTCCTGACAGCACCTCCTATTCTCCTCCAAGTAGAAGATGAGCATCAAAGAATCTCCAGTGGGAGATGATTGAATTAGTCGCAAGCCTATCTCTTGGTAGGAAAAGCCCCCTTCTCCAACTGTAGACAGAATGCTGTCCAAAAAGGACAAAACCTGGAAGCAGGTAGGTCGACAGCCTAGCTCTGCCAAGACAGGGTAGGTAAGTCCTTCATAACCCCTGCTCTAAAATCAATGTCTGTCAGAGAAACGGGGCCAAATGACTGAAGATCGATGCTGTAATGTATGGAGAGGAAATGGGAACTGTCCAGGCAGCCACAGGTATGTCATTTCTTAGTTTTGGAAGCTGCAGGCCCTGTACTTCCTATAAAATCAGATATATTTATCCCTCTCAGGTCTCTGAGGTGGTTGAAGAACAGATAGCTAGAGTCTCATAATTTAATTTTGAGTTGTTTAGGAGTCAAGAGAGTGTTATAGATCTAAGAAGATACTTTTAAAATTGTGTTGCAAGTTAGTATGAATATTGAGTCAGATATAGACCTTTAAACTCATGGAAATGTTTAGATAGTAGAATGTTAAAGTCAGGTACCAAATACATATGGACTGGTCATTGGGAATGTACGTTAAGCCATATAACCCTCATAACTGTGGCCTAATTACCTCTGTTGTACTGTATTGTATTTGTTATTATAAGAGAAAGAGCCATTTGTTGGACTGAAAGGGGAAACTGTAGGGGGAAATAAGGTATACCTTAAACTTAAAAGAAAAAAAAAAGGAAAGAGGATGGGGGGTTGAGGGTGGGAGGGTGGGACCGGAGTGTGAATAGGGAGGGGACTGTGATTGAGATGTAACTTGAAGAAATAAAAAAATAAAGGAAAAAAAAAGAATGAGAAAAAAAAAAGAAATTAAATACAGCAAACCAAATAATCCTACCAATTAAAAATGGATAACAGAGCTAAGCTAAGAATTCACCTCAGAGGAATCTCTAATGACTGAGAAGCACTTAAAGAAATTCTCAATATCTTTAGTCATAAGGGAAATGCTAATCAAAACTATTATGAGATTCCATCTCACACCCATCAGAATAACTGAGATAAAAAACTCAAGTGACTGCACCTGCTGGTGAGGATGTGGAGAAAGGGGAATACTCCTCCATTGCTGGTGGGAATAAAAACTTGTACATCCACCTTGGAAATTAATCTGGTGCTTTCTAGGAAAATTGGGAGTAGTGGTACCTCAAGACCCGCTATACCACTCCTGGGCATATATCCCAAATATGCATCATCAAATCACAAGGACATTTCCTCAATTATGTTATAGCAGCTTTATTTGTAATAGCCAGAAACTGGAAACAACCCACATATCCCTCAACTGAAGAATTAATAAAGAAATTGTGGTGCATCTACACAATGGAGTACTATTCCACTATCAGAAACAAGGATATCATGAAATTTGCAGGCAAATGAATGGAATCAAATCATCCTTAGTGAGGTAACACAGACCCCAAAAGAGACTCATGGTATTTACTAACTCCTAAGCAGATTTTAGCCAATACATTCAGGATAACCATGCTACAATCCACAGACCCAAAGAGACTAAGTAACAAGGAGGGCACAATAGATGATGCTTGAATCCCTCTAAGTAGGGGAAATAAAAAAGGCAGGAGAAGTGGATGGAGATAAGGAAGTGGACTGGGACCCAACATTACTGCTATCAGAGAAGCTTTATCCAGCAGATAATGGAAAAAGATGCAAAGACTCTCAGCCAAACATTAGGTGAAAATCAGGGTGTCTTGAGGAAGAGTTAGGGGAAGTTTTGTGGGGGTTGGAGGGACCAAGGACACCACAAGAAGACTCAAGTAGTCTTGATACAGGGGGGCTGAGTCTTGGGACACAGGGGCACTCATACAGACTGAATCACCAACCACAGAACATGCATGGACTAGTCTCAGGGCTACTATGCATATGAAGCTGATGGTCTGCTAGGTCCTCAGGTGAATCCTCAAACAAATGGAGCAGAAACTATCCTGACTTGAATGTGGTTGACTCCCTCTGGACCCCATTTTCCTAGTAGAGATGCCTTGTCTTGTCTCAGTGGAAGAGGAGATACTTAGTCCTGATGCGATTTGATATACCAGAGTGGGTTGGTGCTGGGCGAGGGCCAGGTGTGTAGGGGAAGTGGATGGGATGTGGTTTTGGGAGGAGCAGGGGGGATAGCAATTAGAATGTAAAATGAGCAAATTAATTTTAAAAAACTAGAATAAAAGAGTATAGTATCCAGTTTCTAGACTGGAGTATTCTAACTGCCTCCCCTCTTGTCCTACTTCCTTTAACTTCTATATCTATGTCACATTGGCAAGAAAGCTTTCTTTGGGACACTTAAGTCAAGGTGTGTTTTTAATATTTCTGATAGGATAGTCATTGTCCATTACCCCAGCACTTACTTGTCATATGCCCTCAATCTCCCATGTCCACAAACATATACCCTTAGTAGTGCCAGGCCCAGAGGAGGTTTTAAATCACTGAATAGGTGAACATGGGATTACCAGATTCTTAAGGTAGCAATCTAGTGTGTGTGGGGAATGATGTTACTATTATGAAGATAAAGCAACATCTTCAAGTCCTCAAGAATTCAAAACTGAGAGCCATAGAAGACAAGCATAGAAATGATAAGGCAATGCTATAAAGTAGATAACAGACACCTAATTCTATTCAAAGTAGGTATGAAGGCATCAACACTGCTGGGAGGGTCAGTGTAAGCTGCTCAGAGGTGGGATCCTCACTGATACCTAAATGACAGGAAGAGTATTCTCTTTAATGGAGAGAGTAAAGTAGAGGTTTGGAAATTTGAGCAATAAACTGAGCAGTGGAATTTAGAGCAGCTTTGAATTGGAGTCTTTGTTTTATCTACAGAGTCACAGCTAGAACATATTGTCACAAATTGAAATCTAAATTGTTTTAGATCACAGGTTCCCAATGGGTAGGAACCATGTCTTTGGTGTATTCTCTCAGAACTTCATGGTTCATGCACTGTGCATGTGCTATAAATATTTAATACAAATGAATTGGTTGAGAATATTCATGTTCCATGAGTATGGGTATAACTTATTTCAGTTTAATTATTATTGCTTTAATCATTATTAAGTTGTATTTTTTAGAGGGCAGTTTTATTTGATGCCTTATTAAGTATTCTAGTCCTAAGTTAAAGGATAACACCACAGAATAATGCTCCTCACCCAGGTTGAATTGTGTGATACTGCCTATATAGAAAACTTAAGCAGTAGAACTTTGGAATGACTCTTGTTGAGAGTATACCCAAATGCATTCTGGGAAAGACACTTGGTACCAGGAAATGTACGTAATCCTATGGAGGAAATCAGAAGTACAATGAACAGTGGTTTAAATAAAGACAGAAGACCTCTTTAAACAAATGTTGCAAGGAATGGTTGTGTTCTGACATTGATTATAGATAACATTACAGATATAGACAGGCAAAAAACAGTGAAGACCCATATCAACAGGTCAGTGTGTTTTAGAGTTGATTAGTCCAATGTACCAAAGTAAAGAAGGAAACACATCTGACTATCTGATCATCTCATCTGCTTATCACATCTCTATGTCTCAGTTATTGATGATCAGATTGCTCCAGGTTGCAAAACTCCCATCTTACCTCACTGAGTAAAGCATAAAAGGCAGCTATAACTTTTGGATTAGAGAAACTCAAGAAGGTGATGAGCTCTACTGCAGAAGAACTATATGTCACACTCTGTCAAAAGCTACAGCCAGGACATGCAGCAGAGCTGAAGAAATGGGAAGGGGAATGAATAGAAAGGGTGAGAATTCATGCAACCTTCTCATAAGAACCGATGGAAAAAGTACTGATAAAATCAAAAATATCAAATTTACTTCAGTGATGCTGGTCAATGCCCAACAGGAAGACGGTAATCTCTATACATCAAGCACAAGCCTGAGACATTCAGGCAGGCATCCTTGTGAATCTTAATTCAAACTAGTCGGCATTAAATATTTTTTTCTCTTCTTTCATCCTTAGTATAGTCTGTCATGTATAAAACATTCAGAACAATATTTAAAATAGAATGTGAGCTGAATTACACCCCTGTGTAATCCTTCTAATGACTTCACATCAGAGAGCTCTATGTTAGCTGTGGTGCAAATATCTCAAAAGCAGGCTCAGTGGGGACCGAGCATAAGCTCTAGACATATGTTCTGAGATCAGTGGGGTCTCTCAAAATTAATGTGTGACCTACTTAAAGAGTGCTTATTCGGCTCACATGTGGACTTATGCTGCCATGTGGAAATGTGAGCCATGGGCTGACATAACTTCTAACACAATCTGAATAGTAAAGTTTTTATATAAATCTCTGATTTTGGAATGTCAAATCAAATGTATAAAAATAGAGTTCATGTCAAACAAAAATGAGTGTGCAATTTTTTTTCTGGCTTCTACTTGTCAATTTGCCTTCTGTGGCATAGAGGTTAGACAATTCTATAGTTGGTATCTGCTGAAGTTTTCTTATGATTCCTAATGTGGGGGTTAATTCTAGGATATGTAGTTAGAAATGTGAAAACCAAATGATCAGGTTGCCATGACTTGCACAGCATTTGAAATTGCATGATTGGAATTGACAGAAATGAAGAAATGACAGACACATGCACAGAAAAGCTGGGATTGAGTGGGTCGTGAACTGAGACACAATAGCAGACCCCAAAGATTTATTCTACAAACCTGAACAAGGAGGTGGGCTAGTTAATCTTGGTAGGTTTCTGTGGGATATCAGCAGTCTTAGGCTGTGGTCATCCAGGGGGAGTAATCTGTGGTGGTACACATACTGTCAACATCTGTGCTTGGACCAGGAACAGGCCTTACCATTCCTCTGAACCTGACTTAGGGAAGGCCTTACTTGGCATTTCCATGAATCTGTTTCTTTGAGGTCCTGCTCATGTCAGTAATACACATTTATTCAGGATGACATCTACCCTCTATACCTGGCCAAAGAGGTAAGTTTATAATGAGAGATTCTATAGGCATCTAGAACTGAAGACAAGAAAGAGATCACTGGAATGGTCAGTAGGCTGCAGTAACAAGTTGTCTTCCGTGGAAATGGAAATATGTCAGTAACGTTTTGGCTTAGAAAAATAACCCAATGATATGGCCTTGTGAGGCCTTCTCTATGGCACTTAACATGTCTCTTGTCTCATACAACTTAAAGAGATAATTGAACTCAGGAGTTCTATGTCAGAACAATACCCACCTCTTCAGAGGGTCACATAGGTCTATGTGCCATAGAAAACAGGTCTCTACATGAATATGGTACAAAAGTACACTTCCTGATGTTGGGCCCCAAAATCAGTCTACAGAATTGGAATGGCAAGGCATCGGGACTTAATGCATTCAAGTATAATAAAGAGTACCTGCAGTAAGTCCCAAATGAGAGGCACACCCAATCAGCAACAGGAAAGTCCAGAAGTTTAGTGAGTAGGAAGATCTTATCAGAAACACTTTTAAAAAGAAAGGACCATATGAGATCAAGAATGTATTGATGTTGTTGCTATTAAGTTATTGAATTCAACAAATGTTTATATATTTTTAGACATGGGTCTAGCTTTCAGAGCAGAAAAAAAAAATCATTGCTTCTTGTGGATCTTACATCCAGTCATGAAAACAATAAGTTCACAAATAATTTTAGGCGGATTTTATTACTACAAAGAAAAGATATAAGACGATATATAAGACATGTTAACAACATCATTGTCTTTTACCATTTTAATGTTTTTCATTAATAAGACAATAGAATCTTGTAGAATAGGGCTCCTGAGCTCAAGCTTGGAAGATGGAAAAGAACTATCTCCCAAAAGATGATGGAAAAGGACAAAGTCTCAGGGAAGAGCTTATTAGGCAGAAAGATGGGAATGAACCTTAGGTATTCAAGACAGGAGAAGGTAGTGGATGGTGCTATGAGACAGGATCATAAGGTAGCTGGGAAAGGCTCTACAGAGGGTACAGTCACACTGGCTTCACTTTTGTCCTGATTTTAATGAGCAACCACTGGAAAGTTATGGTCAGGAGAGTATTACGATATGAACAATGTCTTTATGAGAGCACAGTGAATATTATGTGGAAATTCATTTTATAGACAAATGATAAAACAATATAGACATCTTAAAAGGCAAATAAAATAGACGAGGCAGAATATTAAATTGCCTTGAGTTGTGTTTCACAGAGAAGTACTGAAGCAGATAAATAAGTCAGATTAAGGATTTTTGAAAGTCAAGGCCAAGCATAGCAAATTAATTCGTTTCTTGGAGAGAGCACTGAAGGTTTTACAAGATTGATTCGAAAGCAGAGAAATAATTTGCTTGTCTGTTGATTATCTGTTTTCCTCCACTAACAGCATACATCATGAGAAACTTCATTTTATTTCCCAGAACTGCATTTTCTACCACCACTGTAAGAAGACTAAACATCCTAAAAGCAGGTTGTGTGCTAATTGGACTTTGAGTGGCCACTTATTAGAACAGAGTAGGCTGTCAGTAAGTGATTAATGAGTTAGATGAGTAAACAGATCAAAGAACATGCATTAGATAAAACAAACTGGGACTAATGAGAAGACAGTAGAACAGTAGTAGCCCACAATCTTGTGACAATAACATGGAGTGGAGGTTTGGTTGAGGAACTAAATCAGAAAAAAGTATTAGAGTGAAGAATACCTCTGTGGTTTGAAAGGCACCAAGACAATGTGACAATAATGTGGTCCTCAGATCTTTAAAGGCTACAAATGAGAAAGAAGTAAAAGGTGTTTGCAACAAATGTGATAGTGTATTGGTGACTTTTCTATTGCTGTGATTAAACAAAACCAAAAACAAACAACAACAAAAGCCAGAGATTAGGACTATGACCAACACAACATACAGAAGAAAGGTTTTATGTGTGTAAAACACTGTAGAGGGTCATGGCAGGGGAGCTTGGCAGCAAGCAGCAGAAGTGACAACAGGAAGCTGAGCAAACTAGCACTCTCAAAGCCCACCCTCAGTGACATTCTTCTCCCAGCAAGACCTCACCACCTAAACACCAAACATGTCACCACTGGGTACCATGAGTTCAAATACCAGAGACTATGAGGGACATTTCTCATTCAAAGCACCACATGTGGATTAACAAGTCATATGTATTTCACTCTACTATTCACATACCCTGTCCAGTATGCTACCCTGGTCTGCTGAGCAGAAAACTGAAGACCATATTTCCCAGAAGCCTTTGCAGTGAAAGTTCAGCAAGGATATGGATTTGGTTAAAGAGATGCATGTATGTGATATTTGAAAGCTGAGGTGAAGTGGAGGTCTATTTTGTCAGCAAGCAGAACCATAGGGACATTTGGCTTTTTTAAAGGAAGGATTTAGAAGTGATCTAGTCAATAACTTCATACATGACTAGAGTCAGGGAAGGGAGTTTCATTTTCCTGATGCAAATTATTGCATGTTCAACTGTGTTCCTACAGACTACAATAGTAATGACTTCCTAATAATAGCAGTTCACTGGTGGTAATAAACATTTTTGGTCATGGCACATTAGGTAGTATTGATTGTCACAAAGAATCAACAGCTTCTTGGTTGGCAAATATGGTGTGGTAGCCTCAGGAGTCATTCCTGGGACCTTAATATTTATTTTGACCTTTTTATTTCAGTGACTAATTTAGTTTATCATTTAATAATGTCCCTACATAACCCCTAGTGTTTAAATTATTTACTGTACATACTGATTTATATAACTGAGTCATGAGAGATATGCCTATCTGTGGATGGGAATCTTGGAGAGTGAAGGGAAAATAAGAACAGTAGAATTAGGAAGATGAGAACAGAATGGAGACTAAAGGAGAAAAAGAAGAAATATTGTCCTAGAAGTGTAGAAATAGCTTTTGCAATGTAAGAATTCCAATACAAACACAGGCACACACACATGCATACCCTTTCAGTGCATTCACAATACAAATGATACAAATAAATCATCAATCAGCAAGTTGTAAGCTGACAAAAGGAACAGTGAGCCACCTACATAGCAAAGTGGCCCTGCAAATGGCAGCACCCTGGTAGGAGATTAGAACTTCCAACAGGGTAGTGGAACAGAGAGGTTCATTAAAAAGTATTTCCAGAGCTGTTTAGAATATAGATGCTCTGTCTGTGTGTCTTGAACAAGGTCCCCAAGAGGAAAGAAATTAATCCGTTGCATACAGTGTCTACCTTGCTCTTCAGCCATACCACAGAGGCCAGTAACCACATAATGCAGCAGAAATGCACAGAGCATCATCTCATGTAGAATTTTGTATAAACCACCTATCCAAACAGTCTTCTTGTGACAAGTGCACCACCTCCATAAATTGCTGTAAAAGAGAAAACATATGCCCCTCAGGTTGATATTTCCATTCACAATGACTCAGGCCAAAACCACAGGCTTCAATTTGCTGTATGATGTTCAGGTTCTGAGCTGAGTGTGTGGGTTGATTTTGCCTGTCCTTTACCTTTTTCTTTTTTTTTTTTTTTTTGCAATCAGAAATAATTTTATTTTTTTAACTAACACTCAGAATAATATATTTCATTATGAGAAGTTTATGCATGCTTTTCTTTGGTTGCTTTTCCTCCTCTTGTCCTCAGTCTTAGTTCTTCTCCTACTCCATACGGTACCTTCTGCTCTTAATGGGCACACCCCTTTCCACGTTCATATTGCATGCATTCTGTGACCCTCCCCAGCAGCTTCCCTGGTTTCATTTTTAGCTTCTTGACCTATGACCATACCTAGTCACACATACACATATATAAAAGCTAGACAGCAGTATCTCCATATTAGAGAAAATGTGGTTTTTGTCCTTCTGATTCTGAATTGATTTACTTCATGTAATAATTTCCAGATCTTTCTATTTTCCTAGAAAATCATAATTTCATTTTTCCTTCCAAAATTCCATAGTGTATGTATAACACCAAACAAAATGCCCATTAATTAATGGGCTAATAAAGTTAATAGACAGTTCTCAAAAGAAGAAACCTATATAAATATTTTCAAGTGTGCAGTATTCTTAGCTGGCAGAAATGAAAGTTCAAACCGTTCTGAGAGTTCCAATAGGAGTGGTTACAGCATCAAAAAAACAAAACAAAAAACAAGTAGAAACAAACACTAGTGACGACGGGGGAAAGAAGGACCCCTATTCAGTGTCTTTACCCTCACCAATGCCCTTACCACTGATGTGGTAGTGTGGCCTGGTGCCACCACTTTGGAAATCAGTGTGGTAGTTTCTTCTCAAGAGCTCGATGGGGTTGCGGAGACTTGTAGATAGAAACATCTACAGTCTTCCAAAAGGAGGGGGAAAGTACAGTGCTTGAACATGAACTCAGTCCCCAGCATCCACACTGAGTGGCTCAGAGCCACCTATAATTCCATCTCAGTGGATTGCATGCCCTTTTCTGGCGTCTGAGAACACCTATATGTACATTGCCCATGTGTATACACAAGCACACATATACATAATTAAAATTGTTTTTAGATGAGGGAGAGACATGGTGCACTGAGCAGGTTGCTGGTAAAGTGAAAACAAAGCCCCAGAATGGCATGAACTAACCACAAGCCAGAGTTAAGAGAGTGGGAGGAGCTGAAGCTGACCCTTCTGGCACTTTGATGACTTGGCTTTCATAAATGAAAAGAAAAAAGAAAAACTGCGTACTAAAAGTGTCTGATCTCTTTTACTCCATTATGGCAGTCCTAGGGAATTAGAAGAGGCAAGCACACTGTTGATAAGCCCCTTAAGGTTCTTTTCTGAAGGGGGAAAAATAAAACAAGCACGACTGAGATTTAGAAAATGGGTTTCACCCCCAGCTTACACTAAAAGATAATGAAAAGTTTGACATAATGACAGTTTCAGGACTGTATTTCTATAGATCCCCACAACCATAGATTCCAGGCCTGTGTTAAGGAAAAGTAAAGGGGTAGAAAGGAACATTAACTCATGTTCTCTCCTGTTGGTATTGTAAGGTTGTAGTTCATCTTCTATAAGATGCTGAAGCAGGTGGATGCTACTGTAAAATAATATAAACTTAGGTCAGAATGGATGTGTGGGAAGTAGTAATAATAATGGCAATAATGAAAGCATCTTTGCTTCTAGAGAAATTTCCCATTCTTTGCCACATTTGGACATTGTCTGCCAATGTGTACAATAGTAACAACATTTTTTAGTACTCTTTTTTTTTTTTTTTTTTTTTTTGCAGGTAGAGAACCAGAGACTCCAAGGAGCTATTATATTTCAGTAAATCCCTCAGAGCTCTGAAAGCATTCAATGTAACTGATACAAAGAATGTGCACAGTGACTAGACAGCTGGGTGAGCAACTGAAGAGATTACAAGACAATCCAGAGTGGCTGCAGTTTACGAAGCTCTGGAATATGGTTTTCAGTGGCCTCTCTGGCTGTCATTACAAGAAAGTCCTGCAGGGGAGATGGCATCAGGCCTGCTACCACTGGTCTTCCAAGTCATAGCTTTTGGAGTTCCATGGCCACAGCATGTGAACCCAGGGTACAGTACTGGCTCAGGACAGCAGCAGCTCAGTAAAGCTTTAGGAGAAAATGCGTATAACTGTAACCTTAAATAGTAGACCCTAGTCCTACTGCTCAGCCTTCACTGGAAATTCAGAACTATGGACCTAACCTTCCAAAAGAAAGTTTGTTCTTCAGTAATTTCCTCTCTGAATGAGGATACTTCATACTCCAGAAAGCAATACTTTACGCCTCAGCATCTCAAAGTTACCCCCACTCTTCTCACCTTCACTCTGTGAACAAGCCCTCCTTCCTCCTCTGCTAGCTGTGTGGGTTTCAGGGTTACATCCTCCTGTTCAGCTTGTCTCAGTTAACTAACCATTCAGCTCCATAGTCAGATGTGCTTCTTTGTTGTGGGTTCACTAGTACCAACTGTCTTACAATTCATTGATCAAATACTAGTAACATAAAGATGAAGACAACACTGATGGTGTTCTTGAATAGTTAACTCTTTGGGGACAGAATTGCATTGAAGAGGTTTAGACTGAGGGGTCTTAGTCCCGTCTAGCCATAGGAATTTGATGTGGACAGAGAAGAAGCAGATCATGTAAGCATTGCTCCAAGCAATGTGGACCCTTGTGTGGACCAGAGTTCTTTTCAAACCGAGACATGTATTGTGGCTTATGTAAACACAAAGTAAAAGAAACTGGATGGTTTAGATGGTTTACGAAATCTTAAGGCCTGAGGAACCAAACTTCTTCCTGATATTGGGGGAACAGGACCGGTTATCAGGATAATTAACTCCTATCAGTACTGATTCTGAGAATTAATTCATTTCAAGACAGTTTACACAGAAAATCTTATTTGTTCAAACTTCAGACCAGACCCATTTTTCCCCCAAGTAGATCAGCTCACCTTATAGATTCTTTGTTCCCTGAATTGGGGAATAGGGATTTCCTCAAAAAGAAAATCTTTGAGGTGCTGACACTTGCACAAAAAGTGATGGCCAGGTGGGGCTCACAGCAGATGTTCATAAGAGGAACTGGACTTGGGTTCAAGGGTGGAGAAGACTCCTGGGAGGAAATGAACAAGAGTGAAAGCCATTAAGTAAAAAACAGTGTTAGCATGCTGAGTGCAAGAGAGAGGGGAGGGAAAGGGAAATGCTGGAGACAAAAGCAGGAAGTCTTAAAGACAGTGAGTAGGGATTCTTTGGCAAGTGGCAAGTAAGGGACAAGGGGAGCCAGGTTAGATCAAGGAAGGATGCTTGATGGTCCAGAGAATGTAAAAAATAAATGTGAGAGGGAAGATAAGGAAAACCAAGCAAAAACAAAGTGGACTACATCTAGGCTGCATGCCATGAGAGACAGGCATGTGGATAAGCGCAAAGTCCTGCAGTGCTTAACACCCATTATCATTACAGTAACAGAATGGGGGTGGTGGTGTTTGTTACTTCCTGGGCTTTCATAAGAACCCAGTGGCATAACACACTGCATAGCACATGTTTTCTACTTGTCTCCCACTTTCCTCCCCATGCTTGCAATGCTCTAGATCAAAAGATTGTAAAGATCATTTGTCCTATGGTGATTGAACTCAGAATAGAAAGGAGATGCTAAATGTAGATTCATGTATGAGGAGAGGACAGAGCCTAAATCCCCACAGAATTCTAAGTGGGAGAGTGGGTAGATAGTAGAATTGATCAGCAGGATCAGAAAAGGAATCCTCTAGCTGTGCACAGGCAGAGAATGAATTCTGTGCTAAGTTTTAATGGCAAAAGAAAGCCATTGGTAGAAGAGTTTTACAACTGTCCTTTTTACACCTTTCTACTGAATATGTGACCTCAGTGGCCAGAACTGGGGCCATCATACCTGTGGTCCTGTCTGTGTTTTGGGCTGACAAAAGGGGTCCGAGGTTCTACACTCTGCTGTAAACCATGCTTTCCTTTATCTTTATATTCTTTATGCCAGTCTTTGAAAGACAAATTGCACTATTCCCTCTTCATTTAAACCTCTGTTTTCAGCTACCATCTGAACATGTCCCTACTGAAGTCCTCCAAAAGAAAAACAAGGGAAAATGTTAAAGAGAAAAACCTTCGGGAAGCTTTTCATGCTTGAAAAGTTGTTTCCCCTGAACACCTGGGCTTTCTGGGATTTACATAGTTTCCAAGTCCCTTCAGTCAGTGGGGGATCTGAACATTTCTCTGGTCTACAAAGCCAAGTCCAGCCTCAGCTCTCCTCAGCACACAGGGATGAATCACAAATACAAAGGAAGAGTCAGGTTACAGCTGTCACTAGACCCAAAGAGTATGCATGTTCTTTTTTCCTTATTTATGAGTGTTTCAGAAATCATGACTTTTGGCTTATTTAAGTTTTAGCTGGGGAACAGTTTTATTGTTAAATATTTCCTGATTCCTTATACTAATATCTAATGTTTTTGTGTAGTCTACTTTTTCCATGACTTATTTTTTATCTTTTTTTTTTGTTTTCTGATGAACTTATTGAATGTATGCCATCCTTTTCATGTGCAACCAGGCACGACAGAGGCTGGATATCTTCCCCCAGGGATACCCCATAGTTTCAGTGAGAAGGATCAGGATGCTAGGAATCTGGGCTTTTCCCAGAACCTCTCTTCTGTGTGTCTTGGAGTTTTTCCTGTTCTAAAAGCGGTTCATCAAGGGATCTTATACCAGGCTAACAGATAGTGCAATTTGTAATGAGGCTTTTAAATACCCACTTGTGCAGGGAATACATGACCAGTTCAATTTACCCAGCATTGACTGCAGACAGTAACAGCCCCCATAAAGCTGACAGTTTCGCTAAGTGATAATCAGCACAGGCTCTTTCCTTCCTCTTTCAAGCTTTTCAACATGATAGAGTAACAAGCTTATGTAAGTGAGCTGAGCTCTTGGAGTGCTACATCTGTGTTCATGATACTGATCATTTAAAAGTGTCTGTGACCCAGACATACATCAAATGATGGAATTAAAGAGAATTTGGTTCTTGCCATATGTGAGAGGTGGAGAACATAGAAGACATTAACCTAAGTGAAATCACACATTCTGCCCTGTGTGTGACAAAGTACCTAAGAGATATATTGGAAAGAATGAACATTTTATTTTTGCCCATGGTATCTGAGGCTTCTGTCCATGGTGCTATGGTGTCCCAATTACGGTTTTATTGTTGTGAAGAGGTACTATGATCAAGGCAGCTTTTATAAAGGAAAATAGTTAATTGGGGCTGGCTTACAGTTTAGGAAGTTTAGTCTATTACCATCATGGTGAGAAGAATGGCAGTGTCCAGGCAGATGTGGTGCTGGAGAGATAGCTGAGAGTTCTACATCTTGATCTACAGGCAGTAAAAAGAGACTGTGTGTCACACTAAGAGTAGCTTGAGCATATAGAACCTGAAAGCCCACCTCCATAGAGACACACCTCCTCCAACATAACCACACCAACTCTAACAAGGACATCCTCCTAATAGTGGCACCCTCTATGGGCCAAGCATTAAAACAAGAGTCTAAGGGGTTCATTCTTATTCAAACCACCACATTCCACCACTCCATGTACTCCATAGTCTTGTAGCCATAACATAATGGAAAATTTATTTAGTTCAACTTCAAATGTCCCCATAGTCTATCACAGTCTCAACAATGTTTAAAAGTCCAAACTTGAAAGTCTCTTCTGAGATTTATGTAATCTCTTAGCTGTAATCTCCCGTAAAATCAAAATAAAAAAGCACATCACATACTTCCAACATATAAAAGCACAGGATAGACATTACCTTTAGAAAAGGTAGGAAAGGAAGCATAGTGGGGAAATATCGGACCAAAGTAAAACCAAAAACCAGCTGGGTAAACTCCAAACTCCATAACTTGCTATCTGATGTCAAAGCACTCTTCAGATCTTCGACTCTTTTCAGCTTTGTTTCCTGTAGCACACCTCTTTTACTTGGACTGGTTCCACTTCCTGTTAGAGTGCTCCTCAGCAGGTATCCCACGGCTCTGGCATCTTTAACATCCTGGGATCTCCAAGGCAAGCCAGGCTTCACTTTCAAAGCTTCACACAGTGGCTTCTCTGGGCCTCCATGCAGGGACATCTCTGACACACACCTGGCTTCAGTGGCTTTTCCTTAGTTGCAGAAGAAGATTCCAAACCCCTTTCCTCTCACCTTGACTCTAAACCCAGAATGATGTGGTTGAAGTTGCCATGTTCTGCTGCTTACAGGGGCTGAAACAAACACAGCCTTCACAAGCTTTTTGTTTTCAATGGTTCCTTCATTACCTGAGCTTGGCTGCTTTGTAACTTTCACTGTACACCAGGCTAGGCTTGTTTTGAACTCAGAGATCTGATTGCCTCTGTCTCCTGAGTGCTAGGATTAAAGGCATATACCACTTAAGCTTTTCTTTAACTCCTTTTTACAAGATTGAAGCTTAGCTGGGTGGCATCTTAGCCTGAGGTCACCACTCCATTAATTTCATTTAATATCTTTAATCTGTTTATCTCTTTGAACACAGGATTTAGCTCCATTCTACTTCCTGATTCCCCTTTAATCCTTGAACAATATATTTTGTATTTTTCCTTTCTCAGTTTGTTCCATTTCATCAAAACACTCTTCATAAGAGTGAATCACAGGACAGAGTCTATGCTAGGTTGTTTTTAGATTTCCTTAGCCAATGCAATTAGTCCCCTGAAGTTGGTCCTCAATACTAAGAAAAATATAAGTAGAAATGTAGATCTCTCTGTTAAGCATTCTTAGCATAGTAAAATAAATAAATAAATAGATACATAGATAGATAGATAATAAGTTATATACCACAAGGAAGGAAAATGTGATGCCAATGTCTTCAATTCACAAACAAAAGAATTAGACATAGGAAAGTAAGGTCACTTGTCATTGCAGTCACAGATCTAATTGGCAACTAACAAGCCTGGGAGTGGAATATGAAGCTCTGTATTCCTATCTCATTATGTTTCTATACAATATATATACACACACAATACATGACTGAAAAGGATAAGCCAAAGTCACCACCTTCATTATTCATATTTAAGCCAAAGGAAAACTTGGGTTAAACCAAAAATAAAGTAAAACCAGTTATGAAGGCACAGCTCCAAAGCTGGCTTGCATCTATGGGTACCCAAACCTTGGTTCTGAGTCAGAGCTTAATCAAGGATTCATTTTCAAGACTAGTCTTTTTGAGCATCTCATCATCTTTGCAGGAATATTTTCCCGATAAGCAGGCATACATACTGGTAAACAAAAATCCCCCTCCTGCCTATCTGGAGTGGATCAAAGAAACTTTTTGTCATGATTAAGTAATATGTGTGTATATATTTCTTCTCACCTGTAGCTAGTACAGAAGTTTGAGTGGACAGTGGCCTATCATGCAGTGAGAGTCTCAGAGAGTAGCTTGTCCTAAAACGTGCCCATGCTACTGTGTAAAATAAAAATGTGATTTATAAATGATTTATTTTGTCCTTTTAAGGAACTAAATGGACAAATTTAAACTTCCAGAGGAGAAAGTGATACACTTGAAAGACAAGAGGCTAAGGGCAAAGCATAGGTACCAACGAAAAGGAACATACAGAAACAGCCCAGATTCAATACACAAACTTTATTCATTGTTAACATAGTTTTCCTCCAGTGTCAGTCATTCAATTTTTAATATTTTTCTTCTTATAATTTTTATTTATTTTTCTATCATACAATACATCTTGACTGCCCTTCCTGCTCAATACTCCCCTTCCACAAGATCCCCACCCCAGAAAAGGGCAGGCCCTCCCAGGGACACCAATAAGATCAGGTAAAACCCTCAGATCAAGGCTGAATGAGGGAACCAAGTAGAAAGAAAAGGGTTCCAAGATCAGACAAAAGAGTCAAAAAATCCTTTCTCACACTGTCAGGAGTCCCCCCAAAAATACTAGTCCAACCATAACATGTATACAGAGGACCTAGCACAGACACATGTAAGCTCTGAGATTACTACTTCAGTCTCTGTGAGCCCCACATAAGTTAAGCCCTGTTTAGTTGATTTAACAGGCTGTGCTTTCCCACTGTCCTTGACCTCTCTGCCTCCCACAATTCCTCCTCTCCATCTCCTATGGGATTCATTTTGATCATATCCTTTCCCCTCCCCCAATTTTCTCTGAGTTCCTCCCCACCCACTCATAGACCTAACTTCATGTTCTTTATCTCTTAAAAAAGCAGAGTGGGGAGACACACACACACACACACACACACACACACATACACACAAAGGAAGAAAAGAGAACATCTAGTCCATTCAATGTTGGTTAACTCTCTATTTAGGTGACCAGATGACTGAAGAGAACTCACAGAATTATTAAAATAGATCACAGTGCTGTGATTATTTCTGTGTGCTCTATGCCAATATTTTCTACTGATCAGGCTCCAAATTAATAACAGACCCTCTCTATTCACATTAACCTCTAAATTACAAAAATACTTCAGATATATACTACACTTTAATTATCTAAAAAATACAAGAGGGAACAAATCCAGGGAGAGGAAAAAGCAGAGTAGGTTAAATTTTTTTAGACTTGTTTATTCTTCAGTATATATCATACATTTATTATCAATAAATTAATAAATAGTATTAGTATCTATATGAAGGATCAGAGTCAACATATGATGGATATACTGTCACATTCATGGTTACTGGAGAGCTATTCACAATAGTTTAGTTATAGAATCAGCTCTGGTCACTATCCATGCATGAATGGATTTTTAAAATGTGGAATATGTAAATAACAGTGTTACTCCACCATAAAGATGTACGAAAATGGATGACATTGAAAATCATCATGTAAAGTGAAATAAACTAAACTAAGAACAAAAAAAAAATCTGTGTATTTTCATTTACATATGGAATCAAAGGGAAAAAATGAAGGGGTAAAGGACACTGTAAGAGAAGAAGTCAGGAGGTAGGAGGAAGCAAGATAAGTATGCCGGGTAATGGGGAATAGACATGATCTTGGTATGTAATATGCATGTGTAAGTGCGTGACAATGAAACCATTATTCTGTATAACTAACATGCATTAATAACAAAAATAAGGCCAATGCTTGTATGGAATAAAAGAAGAGACTGGGTTACCTCTGAGCTTAACAATTGATTCACAGACTAAATACAGACCTTCAAGGTTTTATCTAAGCAAATTTCTTTTAGATAAATATAATGATTCCAAAGCTAAATATGAATGATGAAATTGGAATTTTCTGTTTCCTAGATTTTTTGTTTTCTCTTCTATTTCCACAGTTAAGCAATCAGTCTTACAGGCCCTAAAAATGTTCTTCAGAACAGTAAGTTCCACTTCAAACCCTAGTGATTACTCACAACTTCATAGCCTGTAGCCTCTGCCAGGAAATAGGCAAACATTCCTTCTCAAAGCAGGTGCAGCAGCCTAACAATAATCCAATAAAAAACCTATTAGCTGGGTCTCCATGACACTCCTGGTATCCATGGGACCCACAATTTCTTTAATGTAGATAATAAATCTGGACCATTTCCTTCCACAATCGCTCCCAATATGGCTTCACTTCTAGGACTGTTCTACTAACTTTTTGAGGCTACATTTTGTCATGAATGCTGAATCGCTCTCTAATCTTTGCCATAAAACAAGTGTGGTCCCACTCAGTAAAACAGATCAATCTGCTTGTGTTAGTCAGTTGCAATTATCTACTGAGCTGTAGTTGCAGATTGCAAACTGCAGACCTAAATAGAGCTGACCAAGTACATTTCAATCATGGATTGTTAGTTAGGTAATGATAGGTAGGGAGGGAACACAAGAAGAGGATAGTGACCTCTGGAATCACTGTATATATCTCAATGACTGTGTTTATGTAAATGTCAGACCAAGTAAGAATTTTGAATAAAAATTCAAGTGTCCAAGCGCATCTTGCATGCTGTTTTTCCCTCAATTTTTCCCTGCTGTTATTGTCAATACCAACAATTCAGATGTGACTTTTAATAGATAATACTAAAAAGCAAATTTACCTGAAATTAAAGACTTGCAGCAAATATACATACATATATATATATAAATCTTGTGTGTGTATATATATATTTTGTTATCATGTTATATGTTATAAAACATATTTCCGCTTGTTAAATATGTGCTGCCTTAAACCTTGTAGAATATAATCTACAAAAATACAGAACTACAAGTTAGGCTTGGAGTTCTTATATAAATTTTATATATACTTATGTTTTTATAAAATTTATTGAAGCAACAAATTGATTTATTTATATCCCCTTTGATCTAAAGTTTTTCTCTACAATTCACTTTGCCATATTTTTATATTCTCCATAACCCTAGTTATATTTTAATTTATCTTCACAACATTTCTTGGGCTCTACTTGATTATATTGACTGACCAAAATCAAATGAAGTTAAAAGTCTTTAACTTTTATCTTTGAAAATGTTAATGACGGGG
>CAJQZJ010028966.1:0-17137 GCA_907164525.1 Lophiomys imhausi | reverse complement strand
TTGTAGTACAGATATCCTGTATGATATAGTTAAAATCCTACTATAAGTGAATAGATGCCATGTGCATCCTTCTGAGACTGGGTTAGCTCACTCAGGATGAGCTCCTCTAGATCCATCCATTTGGTTGCAAATTGCATGATTTCATTGTTTCTGATAGCTGAGTAATATTCCATTGTATAGATGTACCACAATTTTTTAATCCATTCTTCAGTTGAGGGACATCTGGGTTGTTTCCAATTTCTAGCTATTTCAAATAAGGCTGCTATGAACATAGATGAGGAGACTTCCCTATGTCTCCGTGAGAGGTCCTTTGGGTGTATACCCAGAAGTGGTATGACTGGGTCCTGAGGCAAGGTTATTCCTAGATTTCTAACGTATCGCCAGACAGACCTCCATAGTGGTTGCACAAGCCTGCACTCCCACTAGCAATGGAGTAGGGTTGGTTCCCCTTTCTCCACACCCTCGCAAGCATGTGCTATCATTTGAGCTCTTTATCTTAGCCATTCTAACAGGTGTTAGGTGGAATCTCAGGGTCGTCTTGAGTTGCATTTCTCTGATGATTCAGGATGTTGAACATTTCTTCAGGTGTCTCTCAGCCCTTAGGGATTCCTCCTTTGTGAATTCTCTATTTAGCTCCATCTCCTATTTTTTGATTGGATTATTTGGTTTCTTGGCATTTAGTTTCTTGAGTTCTTTGTAGATTTTAGATAATAGCCCTCTATCAGATGTGGGGTTGGTGAAGATTTTCTCCCAGTCTGTTGGCTGCCATTTTGTTCGAATGACAGTGTCCTTTGCCTTACAGAAGCTTTTCAGTTTCATGAGGTCCCATTTATTGATTGTTGATCTCAGGTCCTGAGCTGTTGGTGTTCTGTTCAGGAAGTTGTCACCTGTGCCAATGAGTTCGAGGGTTTCTCCTACTTTTTCTACTAGTATATTTAGTGTGGCCGGCTTAATGTTAAGGTCTTTGATCCACTGGGATTTAAGTTGGGTACAAGGTGATAGGTATGGGTCTAATTTCATTCTTTTGCAAATGGATATCCAGTTGGACCAGCACCATTTGTTGAATATGCTGTCCTTCTTCCATTGTGTGGTTTTGGCTTCTTTGTCAAAGATGAGTTGGCCATAGGTGTGTGGGTCCATGTTTGGGTCTTCAATTCGATTCCATTGATCCACTGGTCTGTTTCTATACCAGTACCATGATGTTTTTATTACTGTTGCTCTGTAGTACAGCTTGAAATCTGGGATGGTGATACCTCCAGATGTTTTTTCATTGTACAGGATTGATTTAGCTATTCTGGGCTTTTTGTTGTTCCATATGAAGTTGAGAATAGCTTTTTTCCAGGTCTATAAAGAATTGTGTTGGTATTTTGATAGGAATTGCATTAAATCTATATATTGCTTTTGATAGGATAGCCATTTTTATTATGTTGATCTTACCCATCCATGAGCATGGGAGATCTTTCCATCTTCTAAAGGCCTCTTCCATTTCTTTCTTCAGGGGCTTGAAGTTCTTGTTATATAGGTCCTTTACATGCTTGGTTAGAGTTACCCCCAGGTATTTTATGTTGTTTGTGGCTATTGTGAAGGGGGTTGTTTCCCTTATTTCTTTCTCAGCCCATTTGTTTGTTGTATAAAGAAGGGCTTTTTATTTTTTTGAGTTAATTTTGTATCCAGCCACCTTGCTGAAGTTGTTTATCAGCTGTAAGAGTTCTTTGGTGGAGTTTTTTGGGTCGCTTATGTATACTAACATATCATCTGCGAATAGGGATTATTTGCCTTCTTCATTTCCAATTTTTATCCCTTTGATCTCCTTTAGTTGTCTTATTGCTCTAGCAAGGACTTCAAGTACTTTATTGAAGAGATATGGTGAAAGTGGACATCCTTGTCTTGTCCCTGAGTTTAGAGGAAATGCTTCAAGCTTCTCTCCATTTAATTTGATGTTGGCTACTGGCTTGCTGTATATTGACTTTATTATTTCTAGGTATGGTCCTTGTATGCCCGTTCTCTCCAGAACTTTTAGCATGAAGGGGCATTGGATTTTGTCAAATGCTTTTTCTGCATCTAGCGAGATTATCATGTGGTTTTTTTCTTTTATCTTGTTTATGTGGTGAATTACATTGATAGACTTTCGTATATTGAATCATCCCTGCATTCTAGGGATGAAGCCTACTTGATCATGGTGTATGATACTTTTGATGTGTTCTTGAATTCTGTTTGCTAGTATTTTATTAAGTATTTTTGCATCTATGTTCATGAGGGAGTTTGGTCTGAAGTTCTCTTTCTTTGTTGGGTCTTTGTGTGGTTTAGGAATCAGAATGACAATGGCCTCATAGAATGAGTTTGACAGTGTTCTTTCTGTTTCCATGTGGTGGAAGAGTTTGAAAAGTAATGGTGTTAGTTCCTCTTTGAAGGTCCAGTTGAATTCCATGCTAAAGCCATCTGTCCCTGGGCTTTTTTTGGTTGGGAGATTATTAATGACTGTTTCTATTTCCTTCGGTGTTATTGGGATGTTTAAGCTGTTAATCTGATTTTGATTTAGTTTTGGTAGGTGGAATATATCGAGGAAATTGTCCATTTCGCTTAGGTTTTCAAATTTGGTGGAATATAGATTTTTAAAGTAGAACCCGAATATTTTCCGGATCTCCTCAATGTCTGTTATTATTTCTCCCTTTTCATTTCTGATTTTGTTGATTTGGGTTCTTTCTCTTTGCCTTTAATTAATTTAGCTAGGGGTTTGTCTATTTTGTTGATTTTCTCAGAGAACCAACTCTTGGTTTCATTGATTCTTTGTATAATTCTTTTTGATTCTAAGTTGTTGATTTCAGCCCGAGGTTTGATGATTTCCTGCCTTCTGCTCTTCTTGGGAGTGTTTGTTTCTTTTTTTTTCCAATTCACCCATCTTAGCTGTTAGTTCACTAATATGAGCTGTCACAATTTTCTTTTTGAAAGCACTTAGTGCTATGAACTTTCCTAGTAGCAGAGCTTTCAATGTATCCCATAGGTTTGGGTATGTTGTGTCTTCATTGTCGTTGGATTTTAAGAAGTCTTTGATTTCCTTCTTTATTTCTTCCCTGACCCAGTGGTCATCCAGTAAGGATCTGTTCAATTTCCATGTGTGTTTAGGCTTTCTGTTGATTCTTTTGCTGTTGAAGACCAGCTTTATTCCGTGGTGGTCTGATAAGATACAAGGTGTTATTTCAATTTTCTTGTATCTATTGAGACTATCCTTGTGACCAACTATGTGGTCGATTTTGGAGAAGGTTTCGTGGGGTGCTGAGAAAAAGGTGTATTCCTTTGTGTTTGGGTGGAACGTTCTGTAGATATCTGTTAGGTCCATTTGTTTCATGATCTCTGTTAGACTCAATATTTCTCTGTTTGGCCTCAGTCTTGATGATCTGTTAATTGTTGTGAGTGGGGTGTTGAAGTCTCCCACTACTAATGTGTTGTGATCGATGTGCGCTTTAAGTTTTAGAAGTGTTTCTTTTACGAAAGTAGGTGCCTTTGAATTTGGGGCATAGATGTTCAGTATTGAGATTTCCTCTTGCTGAATATTCCCTTTAATGAGAATATACTGCCCTTCTTTGTCTTTCTTCATTAACTTCAGTTGGAAGTCTGTTTTGTTTGATATTAGGATGGCTACTCCAGCTTGCTTCCTGGGTCCATTTGCTTGGAAAACCTTTTCCCAGCCCTTTACTCTGAGGCAGTGTCTATCTTTCGTAGTTAGATGTGTCTCTTGTATACTGCATAAGGAAGGGTCTTGCTTGCGGATCCACTCTGTAAACCTATGTCTTTTTATTGGGGAGTTGAGTCCATTGATGTTGATGGATATTAGTGAGCTGGGGTTGTTATTTCCCATTAGTTTGGTATAGGTGGTGGTCCTGTGCCTCTTTTGGTTTAGTTTCTGAAGGGTTTTCTATTCCCTTTTTTTTCTTGGGTGGAGTTTTCTTCTCTGGGTTGGGATTTTCCTTCTAGGATTTTCTGTAGGGCTTGGTTTGTGGGTAGATATTGTTTAAATTTGATTTTGTCATGGAATATCTTGTTTTCTCCATCTATGTTGTTAGAGAGTTTTGCTCGGTAAAGTAGTCTGGCTGGGCCCCTATGATCTCTCAGGACTTGAGTATATCTGACCAGGCCCTTCTAGCTTTTAACGTTTCTGAGGAGAAATCAGGTGTAATTCTGATGGGTCTGCCATTGTATGTGACTTGACCTTTTTCTCTTACAGCTTTTAATATTCTTTCTTTGTTCTGTACATTTGGGGTTTCAATTATTATGTGGCAAGAGGAGTTTCTTTTCTGATCTAATCTGTTTGGTGTTCTGTAAGCCTCTTGGATTTTTATTTGCATCTCTTTTTTCAGGTTTGGGAAATTTTCCTCTATGATTTTGTTACAGATATTTCCTGGACCTTGGAGTCGGGAGTCCTCTCTTTCCTCTATACCTATAATTCTTAGGTTCCGTCTTTTCATTGAGTCCTTGATTTCTTGGATGTTGTGGGTGAGAGCTTTTTAGCCTTCTCATTTTCTATGGATGTTGTACTGATTTCTTCCACCGAATCTTCCATGCCTGAGATCCTGTCTTCCATCTCTTGCATCCTATTGTTGATACTCACATCCGTAGTTCCTGTTCTCTTCCCTTGGTTCTCTACTTCCTCTTTTAACTCTGACTGTGTTTTCTTTATTGTTTCTATTTCTATTTTCATGTCTTGTATGGTTTTTTTCGCTTTGTACATTTCCTTCTCCAGCTTGCTTGTTTTTGTATGAAAATCTTTCATTGCTTTGTCCTTTTCCTGTTCCAGCTCTGTCACCTTGGCTTGGAGCTCTTTAATTGTGTTGTTCCTTGTTTTGACTTGTAGAATTGTGGCTTCTTTGAATTCCTTCATAGATTTAAGTTCTTCTTGCAGGGACTCTATCACTTCCCATAATACAGAATTGTCAACGTTATCATGTGTTTCTGTTGGTGTGAGGTCATCCGAATTGGATGAGCTAGGATAATTCTGCTTTGTTGGAGTCATATTTCCTTGATTTCTATTTTTTTTTGACCTTTGGCCATTGGATGCGTTTAGCTGTCTGTTTTCTGTGCTTGGAACCACAGTGGATGATTTGGTGCAGGGAACGAGTTACTTGGCTATCTGTCGTTGCTTACAGGGGTATTTCAGGGTCACTGTGGTTTTAATCGCCTGAGGCACTGTGAGCTGGTGCAGCCTATTCCCAGGTTGTGAGTAATGGATCGGGATTGTTTCACTGCTCCCAATTCAGACTTCTCTATGTTGCACTCTGAGTTATCAGCCTGTAATGGTTCTGATGGTATGGACCTGTTTGCCCAGGCACAGATTCTGTGGGCTTTGTTTGTCGTCACGGAGGCTGACAGGGTCTGGCTCCACACCTAATATGTCTGGATTTTCCAGAATACAGCTGTGGTCCCCTGATTTCTGGTTTCTCACTAGGCTTCTCGCCACAGGTCTGGCCTCTGTGCCTGATTCCCTCCCTGTCTGCGCAGCCGCGGGTCTCCCTCCCTGGCTGCTCGGCTGTAGGTGCACCGAGCCCCGGATCCTCCGGCCGCCTGAGTGGTCCTCTCGCCCCAGCAGCTCAGCTGTGGATTCTCAGATCCCTGGGCCAGCCCACGCCTAGCTCTCTCCCCAGTTGACCTGCTGTGGGTTCGCGGGGATTTGGCCCTGCCAGCCGTGCTCCCTTCCCAACTGCGCTGCTGAAAGTGCACCAGATTCGGCCCCTCCCGCCCGCCTTTGGGTTCCCGGCTTCCTGTGCTCTCTCGGAACCTCCGCCCTCCGAGCAG
The DNA here is from genome assembly GCA_907164525.1 of Lophiomys imhausi. Lineage (NCBI taxonomy): Eukaryota > Metazoa > Chordata > Mammalia > Rodentia > Muridae > Lophiomys > Lophiomys imhausi. The sequence goes on along the minus strand of CAJQZJ010028966.1, from coordinate 11,350 downwards.
CTGCGGACCACTCGCTGAGCCCCCTGTTTGTTCCTTGCTAAGACTTCCACTATCTCACAAAGTTTTTTAAGTGGTATAAGTTCTACCTGAGGTGTGGGGAGTCCAATAGGCTAGTGAACTATCGCCAAGTGGCCTCTGATTCTGCCTGCTGTGAGTTGGGGTCGATCTTACCAGGCACCTCTCCAAATGGGAGTTCCTGAATCCTGGGTTTAGTGGCTTCCATGTCTGCGAGAGATGGGGGGAGAGCCTTACCCTGGGACTTTTAACAGTCCCTTGGGAGCTGTGAGTGTTCCTGCGGGGGGGTGTCTAGCCCCTCCGGTTTTTTCACAGTGCCCAATAACTCTGTGTTTTTTATGGCTCTTTTTTCCCTGCGTTCAAAATGCATCAGTGTAGGTCGCCGCTATCTTGGCCCCCCTCTCTCCACGCTGTCTTAAATTCCCTCGAGCTCAATGTCCCTCCTTTCTGTTTAATCCCTGTCAGTTGGTTTCTTGCTTCATCTCTTGACCTAAGGTTAGCTTTATTTAATCTGGTATACAGAAAGCTCTTGGTTTGTGTTAGGGCTGAGCTACACCATATCCACCTGATTACAATAAACAGAATGTTCTTGAATTATAGGCTGAGCCATTCCACAATTGGAAACATGTTTTTACAGTTTACAATCTTGGGGTTCACAATGTGCTGAAATATTCTGCAACAGGGGCTCAAATTAATAGATTAATGATGATCCTGATGAATTTAGTAGAGTAACAATACCCAAACTAATGAGATAGGAAGAGATAATAAAAATAGGGATGAAATAAATGAAATGGAAACAAATATGTAATAATACAAAAGTTAATGGGACCAAGTATTGGTTTTCAAAAAGACTAATACCAATCAGAACATGTAGTCAAATTAACCAAAAGAAAAGTAGATGTTATGTGATTTAATCAAGCTGGAGATGAAATGGGAGACATTGTAGCAGACACCAAGGAAATTCAGAAAATCATAAGGACATATGTAACACAAAATTTTATTTATCACACATATATTTATTAATACTTAACAATCACCTATATAGTTCCTAAATCCTAAAACCTAAACACCATAATTCTAAAATATATAATCTAACTAAGAATATTTTAATACCTAAAATACTCTAATACCTAAAAAAAAAAAAAAACAAAAAAAACAAGCACTTAACACTAACTTAAGTTTCTTAAAAGGATATTAATACTTTTGGCATAGGTCCATACAGATGTCTGGCTTCCAACAGATTTTTCAATCTTAAAATCTGTCAGCCTTATTCATCAGCTCCTAATGCCACTTTTATTAAATTAATCTGTCCTGACCACTGATGTAGGGTGGTCTTTTAAATCAGCCAAGAATTGCCTCCACAGTCCTAGGGCTCAATTATTTTCAAGAATGAAATATATCAAACTGCCTCCAGTTTGTTGTTTTGCTCACCATTCTGATGCTCTGGAGCTCCAAGGTAGATGATTCCAAAGGACTCTCTCTGTTCAGTGCTCTGGAGCTACAACATATATGATTCCAAAGGACTCTGCCGTAATAAGTCTATGGCAGGTTTTGTGTTGGATGGCAGCAATCTAACTCTCCCAATGGTGTTACGCTCTTCACCAGGGTGGACTCCTGGCAGGTCAGCACAAAACGGTGATGGATGGCAGCACATGGTCTCTCAGCGTATGTTGCCAAAGAGAACAAGAAGAAGGAGGGTGGGGCTGGAGGCCACGTTGACTCTCAATTTAAATCTTATTTGTTGTAATGGTCTCGACATGATTGCTGGCATTCTTGCTGCCATGGTTTTTTGCGTGCCTTTTCAAGGCACACTGCACAACAGTATGTCCTGTGGTCCCAGGATCCCCATTGTTTCTTATGGTCAATCAGGTCACCTGCGAGGCTTCTTATAGACACCCTTCAATGACAATCATCCAGCTATAATTGGCTCCACCCATATCTTTCACCTGAGATGTCAAGCTTCTGCTAATCCAAAATCCCTATGCTGCTAGATGCTACATTAACTTCACTAACCCTACCAAAAACATACACTCAAAATGTATATTCTTTGAAAATGTAAAATCTGAAAAAGCATGGATGAAATTTTAGAACTTTATATATGGCCTACAAAAGTTAAATCAAGATGAAGATGATCATTTCAAAATTCCTATAATCTCCAATGAGGTATTTGTAGTAATTAAAAGTTTCCAACCCCTGACACTATTAATCATACTCTGCTATGTTTGTAGACAGGAGCTTAGCATAACTTTCTTCTAAGAGGTTTCATCCAGCAGCTGATGAAAACAGATGAAGAGACTTACAGCCAAACAGAGCTTATGGAGCCCTATGGAACAGTCGGGGAATGACTGAGGGAGCTCAGTGGACCAAGGACACCACAAGAAGACTTACAGAGCAAACTAACCTGGGCCCATGGGAGCCCACCAAGACTGAACCACCAACCAAAGAGCATATATAGGCTGGACCTGGGCTCTCTACACATATGTAGCAGATGTGCAGATTGTTCTTCATGTGAGTTCCCTAAAGATAGATCTGTCTCTAACTCTGTTTCCTGCCTTTGGATCCCTTTCCCATAGCTGAGCTGCCTTGTCTGATCTCAGTGAGAGAGGACGTGTTTAGTCCTGCTGTGCTTGATGTGCCAGGGTGGGTGTGTCATCTACATATTTATTATACCCACAGATAAGTGTAGCTCTCACTACTCATCAAAGTAGCTTCTTCTTGCAAAAGACAGAGACCATTGCAGAAAACTACAACTGGCCAAAGCCAGAGAAAAACTGATCCTAATGTGTACACTGTGGGTACCTCTATAGCTCAACTCCTGCACCTGAGTGTAGAAGTAAATAATTAAATTATTTATCTGTGTTTATATTATCATTAATTGGTCACAGTGTTAATCTTTAACCTACCATGATACATAAACATGCAAACACCTGAAGGATTTTAACAATCCTTGGCCTGCATTGTGCAATCATAGCCCATCTAAGTTAGCTCTTAATTCTATTTCTCAAATATGACCCCATATATACATTCGTCCCCTGGATGTTATTCTCCATGTTATGCCAATGTTCCGGGCCATGTGGCAGGATCTCCTTCCGTCTCTAACCCGTGGCATATGTATGTCTTCCTTCCTGCTCTGTCTTCTTCTACTACTTCTGGAGGCTTTTTCTCTATCCATGAACCTCTCTGCTTCAGAAGCTGGAGCACCTTATTCCTGCCTACGTCTGTCTTTGGCCAATCTCAGGCCTCAGTATTTATTCAACCAATAAAAGACAATGGTTAGCAAGTAAAGTAACAGACAGCAAGCAGGCCTCTGTGACCAATTAATTAACATTTATAATGCATAACATCCCCCCATCACTTGAGGTTCAGCGAACATCACAGAAGGGAGGGCAAAAGGATCAAAGATCGTGTGGTCAGCAAATCAGGGTATGTATGGTGAGATCATGCTTTGATTTTTGTTTGTATGTTTGCTTGTTTGTTTGTTTTTCTCATTGAATACAGAAAATTTATTTTGCAAAATCCATCATGCCAAAAGTTCTGGAGAATCTAGAGATATGAGTAACATATCTCTACATAATAAAGTCAATGTACAAGGAACTCACAGCCAACATCATGCCATATGAATAAAAAAATCAAAGTATGTTCCTAAAACCTGCCAAACACATGAATGTCTGTTCCTGTTCAAAATAGTTCTTCACATCTTAGCTAAAGGAGTAAGAAAAATGAAAGAGATATTATGGGTACAAATAGGAAATAAAAAAATTAAAAGTATCCTTATTTGTAGATGTCATTATTCTATATATAAAAACACCCTAAGGGCTCTACATAAAATGTATTCATTTGAAAAACCCAATTAATAAATCAGAATACAAAATTAATACACAAACCCATTATAAATTAAATAAAATAATAGTAAACATAACAACAAAAACTCAGGAAAAGAATCCCACTCATAATACCCTTTAAAATATAGGTATTGATCTTTGTTTATTGATACAAAATTAAGATTATATTTGGGCACATTGGTATTGACCTTTGATCTTTTCATATTGATACAAAATTAAGGGTAACTCTTCTTAAAGGTATTGTACCTAGTAATGCTTAAAAAGAAATGTGAAGTTTTGGCCTTTTGCTACCATCCGTCATAAACTGTTTAGGATAATTAAGAAATGCAAACTAATAGTCATGCAAGCGTGTCATTTTGTTAGGTACTATGACAGTCTATCACAGTTATTTTCTAAGCTAATCAGAAATCAAGTTGCTAAGAGACAAGCAACATTTGCTTATCCTAATATAAGAGATAGATAGGGCCTCTTCAAAAACCTCAAGAGATCTGCAGAATATGCCATTCAAAGATGTTTTTTAACTTAAGATTTTTTTATATCAAGATATGTCAGCTCCTGACAGCACCCCCTATTCTAATCCAAGTAGAAGATGAGCATCGAAGAATCTCCAGTGTGATATGGTTGAATTAGTGGCAAGCCTATCTCTTGGCAAAAAAAGCCCCTTGCTTCAACTGTAGACAGACTACTGTCCAAAAAGGACAAAACTTGGAAGCAGGTAAGTTGACAACCTAGCTCTGCCAAGACAGGGTAGGCAAGTCCTTCATAATTCCTGTTCTACAATCAATGTCTTTCAGAGGAATGGGGCCAAACGGCTGAAGATTGATGCTGTAATGTATGGAGAGAAAATGGGAACTGTCCAGGCAGCCACTGGTATGTCATTTCTTAGTTTTGGAAGCTGTGGGCCCTGCACTTCCTATATAATCAGATATATTTATTCCTCTCAGGTCTCTGAGGTGGTTGAAGAATAGATAGCTAGAGTCTCATAGTTAAATTTTGAGTTGTTTAGGAATCAAGAGGGTGTTCTGGATCTAAGAAGATAGTTTTAAAATTATGAGGCAAGTTAGTATGAAAGCTGAGTTAGATATAGAACTTTAAAGTCATGGAGATGGTTAGATAGTAGAATGTTAAAGTCAGGTGCCAAATATATATGGACTGGACATTGGGAATGTATGCTAAGCCATATAACTCTCATAATTGTGGCCTATTTATTTCTGTTGTTTTGTATTGTGTTTATTGTTATAAGAGAAATAACCATTTGTTGGACTGAAAGGGGGAGCTGTTGGGGGGAAAAGATATACTTTAAACTAAAAAAAGGGGGATAGAGGATGGGGGGTTGAGTGGGAAGAGGGTGGAAGGGTGGGACAGGAGGGGGGAATAGGGAGGGGATTGTGATTGAGATGTAACTTGAAGAAATTAAAAATAAATTATAAAAAAAGAAAATGTAACTTGAAGTAATAAATAAATTTTAAAAAAGTAATTCTATCAATATATGAACATTGATATCACTCTATGATATTCTCTTTGATTCCTTTTTCCCAGTTTCTCAAACTTTGTATTGTTCAATTATTTTACTTCATAGTTAGATTTATTAAAATATATTTTAAAGGGTATTATGTTTGTTTGTTTTTTAGAAATGTCAGAGAAGCTAATTTAACAACCTCAACAAAGATGGCTACCTTAAAAAGGCCTGAATAAAAGCCATGCCAACAGACATATTGAATAAATGAGGGGGAAATTTCCACACCTTGAGATCATGTGCTTCGGGCAACAAAAGAAGGCTGACTGCTGATGGTAGGAGAATTAGTCTTCCTCGGGGAGTCTGAACCTATTAATTAATTATCCAAATCCAAGCAGTCAATCCTTAAATTAATATAAACACAAGCAACGTTAAGTGGACTCAGCAGGTTGTTTTTATAACAATTATAACCATGAAAGAAAAAGAAGCCATGAATTTGAAAGATGGTGAGATAAAGAGGAGGGCTTAAAGGGAGGAAAAGGAAGAGGAAAAATATACTGTAATTGTATTTTAATTACAAAAGAGAAGCTAATGCTTTGTGACACCACATGCATCTCCACTTATTTCTCTTCTATGGGTTTTCTGAGGTTTAAGTGATTGAAGATTGTTCAGCTCATGTTTGAATTTTGTTTTTTAACTAACATACAAACTAACACATTTCCTTACAGCATTTTCTTACCCCCTAAGTTTTAATTGATCCTATCCAAGTCACCTCAGTCCCCACCATGCATGTCCCTGCCCTTCTCCTAATTTTGCTTCTTTCTCAGTGTTCAGCTTTCTACTTAAGGTCACATATATTCTAGTACCCACTCCTCATTCCTCTCATGGCCCCTCTCCAGTTTTCTAACCTCCACTCTCACTCACACCTCCATAAATATACATATTTACAAGCTAGGGCCATCTTATGCAAGAGAAGATGCATTGTTTCTCTTTCTGTATCTAGGTTATTTCATATAATTATTATATGAAATAATATATTTCCTATGTACATTTTCATAATTCCATTTTTCTTTATGGCTAAGTAAAATTGTATTGCATATATATAAAAAATGGCAAAGATTCTTAATTGAAATCACATTTATTATCTAAGTCTATTTAGAGAAAATATTTCAGTATGTAGTAGTTATTTCGTGTTTCACTTTTCAACATGCTATGTAAATGCCATGGTTAGTGGGGTTAGTGTTACTATATTTCCTATGAGCTGCTCCAAGCTCTTCTTGTGACTTCAATGCTTTTGATTTCCTCGTGGAGCACAAAACACTTCTAACTTATACTTCCTGCTTTCAAATGTACTTCTCTATGTTTTTAAGAAGCATATTTAAAATAAAATACTTTTCCTAGACAAATGATTATATTATAAGGAAAAAATTGTGGGGGCATATTGTTGTTTCTTTTTCTTTTATTTGTGAGATTAGAATTATATTTCTCCCTCCCCTTTCCTTATTTCAAGACCTCAAATATAACACTCCATGCTTTTTTGCAAATTCATGGCCTCTTTTTCATTAATTACCATTTTCCCATATATGTATATGTATATATATATATATATATATATATATATATATATATATATAAACTTGTGACATAAAACCATATAGCTTCACTTTTCATGAATTTTTCACAATATAATAGGGTGTTATGAGGGACAGTTGAAAACTGGCATTTCACTTTGTATCACACTTCTCATCTGAGTAGTTGCTTTCTATTGGCCTCACTGCCTTCCCTGGAAGGTTGGCACACATAATTCTCCAGAGGTAATTAAAACTACATTGCCAATCATCCTGTGACTTTCTGAGATAAATGCTGGCAAATACACTTCTAGGACAGAAATAGACCTTCCCCCAAAGAATCTAATTTTATTTTAGATAAAAACCACAGGATACTACTACATGCTTTGTTTTCTAATTGTAAAACTTTCTTCTGCTTTTCTAAAAGCTTGAATGAAACTAGTTTATAATTTAAATAATTGCTATTACTTTGAATAATTATTTTGTAATGACTTTGAGAATAATGTGTAGTCCTCAGCAGACTTCAGCTCTTGAACTATCAATTTGGATTTGCTCTTCTTCCCCTTACTCCTACTGCTTCCACAGTGACTGACAAAGAACCAGAAGGAAGAGAAAAAGGAGAGAACCTGTGATTAAGTTTCCATCTGATTTTTTAGCTGAAGACAAAGAGCTCAGTTGAGACAGTAAATTCATATTCCAATGTCATCACGGATTAACTGAACCTGACTGTCAAGTTTTTCATTTCAATAGGATGACAATGGAAATTATGCAGTTAGAACTCTGGGACAATTTCCCTTGACATTTGTTTTATGGTAAATAATTTTGTCATTCTTTAAAGAAAAAAAAAAGGAAGTGGGTTAAAATGCCTTTTATTCAGAAGAGGGAGGTTGGTGAGTGTATGTGAATAGAGATGTTTGAATTTTTAAAGAAATAAATGTTATATATAAAAATTTTATTTGGTTTGATATTTTATGAATATTTGAAGTGATTTTGTAAATGATGAATTGTCCCAACCATACAGGTAAAGCTTGAATATAAGAAAAAATATGAATACAAATGCCTTACAAAATAATAGAAAGAATAAAGCAGGTGATATATAAGTATGAGCTTATATCTATTGTAATCTTAAATTAAACATAGACAAAATATACAGTTTAATTTGAACTTTTAAACTGGATGGAAGTGAAATAGAACAATTTCCCTCCAAGATGTGACACTGAAAAGAATAAGTGTGCAGCTGGTTGTGACACTGTATGTTAGTGGATTGTTCCCATAGTGACTGAATATCTTTAAAGTGTCACTCCACAAATAAATTCGCTACCAATGAACTCATAGCACAAGTAAATGAGTAGTTGTTTAAGATTAAATGTTCTTCTTGGTGGGATAGTCTCCCACTGCCCCGACCAGTAGATTTCAAAACATGAGATTTTGGAAAGTTTTGCCTTTCTCTAATTTTGCTTTGCATATATTTTTGTGACATTGTGCTTTTTTTGTGTGGTTATTAGAAATATGATTGTCAATTTATTTTATAAATATTGTGTGTGTGAATATGGATGTATGTATTCCATGTGTGCTTGTAGAGGGCATTCGAATTTGAGAGTATGTTCTCTTCTTCCATCTTGATTGCTGGCGATCATACCCAAGGCACTATGCTTGAGCAGTAGGCACCTTTGTGAACTTAGCTATTTACTTGCTTTGCTTGTTTCATTTTTAACAGATTCAGACACTTAAGTATATGTAGTTCATCATAAATATATATCTATAAACTGGCTTATAGATAGAGTAATGAACCATAAGAATGTATTTATTAAAGGATAATGAAGAATCTTGCTTTTCTATAAAATAATACTTATTAAAATAAACAGAAAATTTGAAGTATGAATTTCCATAAGGAATAACACATTACAGTATAATTCTTAATATATCACCATGCAAGATCATCCTGGATGGCAGCATTAATATGAGGAAAGTTTCAAGAGCATTTCACACACCTTGTAAATCTTTTATGGGCCAAAATGTAATAAGAAGCCCAGAAACATCCACTGAGACTCTAAGAAAATCTATGTAGGAATATTATGATTTTGTTATTTTTGGCACTGAAGGTATTTCCATGGAGGCAGGGCATGCATGTGCCTGATAATTTACTTTAAGGCTTACTGACATTTCCTACCCCAAATTTCATATAAGGAGATATAATTCTACCCAAGAAAAAAAAGCAAGTCATGCATTTGTCTTCTCGGGGCCTATTGATTTTCATGTCTATTTACCACATAGGAAATTAAAATCCAGCCCAGGTGATAAAAAAGAGGACACTCATTGTCAAAATTTGCCTCTTATTAGAAAATCTAGTAAGCCCAGATGGAGTCAAAACTAGAAAAACATGATAAAATTAAGGGTCTGTGACTTTATGTGAAAAGAAATATAACAATAAACTAGATGGTACATATTATATATCTTTAAAGAAATATCTTTCAGATGAAAAATAAAAATTTACCTGGGACAATAATTCAGTTGCAAGAAAACCAAATGAATAATTACAATGGGGAATGGTAGTGTCACAATCACATCTCTGTGTTTGCCTGTGAACTGTGAATGTCTGTGTTTCTGTTTGTGTGTTTGCACATCTCTGTGATTATCTGTTTATGTGTTTGCACATGTCTGCGTGTGTGTTTGAGTGCTGGGTGTGCTGTGAGTCTCTGTGTATCTGTTATTTGTAAGTGTGTGTGTGTGTGTGTGTGTGTGTGAATGCCTATTTGAGTGTGTAAGCATGTGAGTATGTGACATTTTTTATCCTTCAGCATACAAGGCAATTTCTTTTTCACCAAGCTACAATGTACTCCTTGATTTTGGTATTCGAAGTTTGGAATGAGGAAGCCATAAAACTGGTTCCCAAGTGTGACTAGTGCTCTATAAACAGTTAGTTGTAGGGGACTAACAAAAATAGAAGTGTATCTTTTTCAAAATGAGTTTTTAGAAGTATTTGAAACTCATTTGAAATTAATTATTTGTCTGGTATAATTTAGGTAATTCATTCTTTTGTTTATTGATATGTGATTTTCCTGTAGTTAAAACAGAATATTTAGATTAATAGAAACATAAGAATAATTGGTAAAGATCTACAGCAGATTTCCTTATAGTAGAGGAAACAATAGTGATAATGAAGAAACAACCCAGGATTTAACCCTAACCCTAACCCTAACCCCAGATTCTTTAGACTTCATATTATTTTCAGACTGAAAATCACAGGAAATTTGAAAGAGCATAGGTTTTCTTCATTTATCTACGTTTTATCTTTATGTTTTATACATATAACTGATATTAAAGAAGAAAGCAGGTGAGGACTCTTCTTTTTAATATATGCTAATGACTGCAGCTTGGCCCCAAATGTGCTGCTGTTGCTATATAACACTTTGTTACTGCCGGGAAGATTCTCTCCTAAGTGGTTTTATAGTTAATTATTATCCTCTTCATACCTTAATTTGGATTCTGTGCTACCACTCAACACCTTTTTGTAGCTTCCAATACCCAAGCAAACTAGTTCATAGCTTTATCACCTACACTGAAAAGATTTAGAAAAGATATTAAGAAGCATTTCTTTGCAGGTTTGATTTGCATGCCTTAGAAAACATTTTAGAAAGCATTAGGTTTTTAATATCCTCTTATATTACCTTGAAAATGAGGAATTTTAAACAGAAGTTCATGTTTGGACTAAATGTCAAGAGTGGGTTTACTTTTGAAAAGCAAGTGAGGGTAGCTTAAACATCAACTAATTTGAAATAGATGAATAGAAAATCTCAAAATTTGTCCCTGGATTCCTAGAATGGATGCTTTAAGTCTCCTGGAAAGATAAGAACAGAGCCCTGCCCTAATCCTAACTCTGGGGCAATTACCTTTTTTTTTGGGGGGGGGGTCAGGTAATATTTTTCCTGGAGCAAATTTGGTTTTTTGACAATATATAAAGTATTGTCTTTCAATCTGGATTAAGAAGAAATTATTTTGTTATTTTGGAACTAAACAAACCTTTAGTGTATATATTTTGAGATCTCAAAAAACAATTTGTTTACATTGAGCATGCCTTTTGTATGTAGCTTTTAAACTTAAATCCTTCCAGATCCTATGTGCCTGTCTCTGCATACTAAGTATTGGGATCAAGACCTGTGGTTCCCAACTGAAGGGATTAAAGATGTGCTCTCCTGCCCCTGGATCAAATTTTTTCCTATGTAGAGCTTGTTTTGTATCAGGCTGACCTTGAGCTCTGGCATCTGCCTGTTTTTGTCTCTAGTGTGTTGGGATTAAGGGTGTATTCTTCTCGAATGATGGGACTAAGGGTGTGCACCATCACCACCCTGTCCTTGTAACTCAAGAATTTATAAGACATCTAATTCTATAGTGCTCCTCTTGTCTCTGCTGAAGTTAAAGGTATGGGCTAACCCCACACATTTCATGTATTTTACTTTAGCTCTAAGTTT